>PVKA01048164.1:0-13943 GCA_004027165.1 Ctenomys sociabilis
AAAAATGAGGTATATAAAATAAGGCCATAATAATAAGCTGAACTGTAAATGGCTCTAGTCAACAACTTCTTCAGATAACCCACTATTATTGTGGACTGCTGGACTAGTTGGATTGTTTTGCTGAATTCAAGCACCTATAATAATTGAATGACATGCAAGGGCCTGAGTTCAATCCCTGGTTCCACCAAAAAAAAAAAAAAAACAAAACTGAATGACAACAGAATACCCATCTTTGACAGGACTAAAAAAAAGGGGGGGAGAGATACAAAGGAAGAACCATTCTGTGTTTGTATAAACAATACAGTTAGGATAAATATGCAGTACTTTTATATAATTCCATGAGAAGAAAGATTTACACTGATAGTGTTTGGACAGGATATCCTGTCTGCTTTTTGCACTATGGATAACCACTAGGAAGATAACAATATAAAAAGTATTAATTATTGAAGCTATACTATAATTCAGCTTTAAAAAAATAGGTATATAGCTACATTCTCTTAATTCATTGATTAGAGGCATCTGCTCTAATAGTATTTGTAGAGTATCATGTATATACCTTGTACAACAAAAAGCCACTACAAAAACACTGTGCAATATATAAATTGTTGAATCTGTCCTACTAATTTGATTTAAAACTGTCTCGTTGCTACTTGTTCTTCAATAAAAATAAATGAATTAATTAAAAAAAAAAAGAAAGCTGGGTATAATGGTGCACACTTATAATTCTAGCACTCTTGGGAAGCTAAGGCAGGAGGATCACTGTGAGTTCAAGGCCAATCTGAACTATGCCATAGTGAGACCCCATTTCAAACAAGAAAGAGAGAAAGAAAGAAGAAAAGAAAGAAAAAAGAAAAGAAAAGAAGGGCAGGCAAGCACTTGGAGCATTTCTTCCTTTACTGATAACTGTGTCAGGAGAAGAGGTTGACTCAAATAACCTTGTCTATAGCTTGAAATAAAAGTCCTGGCCAGGGAGATGGCTCAGTAGAATAAGTGCTTCCCTGGCAAGTGCAAGTGCCTGAGTTCAATCCCCAGTTCCAAAAAAAAAAAAAAAAAAAAAGAGAAGAAAGAAAGAAAGAAATCAGCAATATAATTATTCAAATTATCCTACATATACATACATAAAAGTCCTTGTGGGCTTGACAGATAGCTCACATACTAAAGCCCTGCTGAGGCAGTCGCAGGAACCAGGGTTCAACCCCAGCACAGTATGCTGTGCCTCCCCCGCCTCCAGGGTACACTGAAACAGTGACGGAGACTGGGCATGATGGTGTGTACCTGTAATCCCAGAGCCTGGGAGGCTGGAAACAGGAGGACCACTACAAGTCCAATCTGTGTAGTGAGACCGTATACTAAAAAAAAAAGTTCTTATGTTTGTGTTCTCATGAATGTTTTGTTTCTGTAGCCAAAGTATCAATCAGTGGAGGTTTCCAGAAACTCGAAGACCTAGATCTTTCAGTCAATCACAAGATTACACAGGATGGCTACAGGAATTTCTTTCAGGCCCTGGACAACCTGCCCAACTTGAGAGAGCTGAATATATCCAGGCACTTCTCTGAGTGCCTCACAGCTCAGCCCAGCACTGTCAAGGCCCTCAGCCAGTGTGTGTCCCGCCTGCCCTGCCTGCTGTACCTGCACATGATAGGCTGGCTCCTGGATGCAGAAGATACCGCCCTGCTTGATGCTGTGAAAGAAAGACACCCTCAAGCTAATCGCTTGCATATTTTGTGGAAATGGAGATTGCCATTCTCTCCAATCATTCAGAAATGAAGCCTTCAGACTGGGTGAGCTGATGCAGCCCTGCACCCCTCACCCGAGGCAGAGGGGGTGGTGGGCACAGTAACAGTGCATTTCAAAAAAGAGAAAGAGAGACTTTGTGAGAAATATATAAATATATCTAAGACCTACCAATAAACTTAAAGAAATGACATTTAGTAAAAACTGTCAAATTAATTCTAGAAACCTAATTATCAAACACATTTTACTAACTACTGCACATCAGAGTATTCAATACACAGAATGATCATATTCATCATAGGAAACTGGTACTTGTACACGATATCTATGTCACCTGTATATATTTTTGATAGCAGGAATTAAACTCAGGACCTTGCACTTGCCAGCCAGGTGCTTGGGCTGCTGAACTATCTCCTTAATAATATATATATTATCACACATAATGTATTTTGATTCCTCTTTTTCCCTTCCCTCTTCCCTCCTCCTTTCAACTTGTCTTCCCCTCCCTATTTAAAAATTTTGTTTCCATTTTATCTTTTTTCCCCTCCCTTCCTTTCCCCTTCTCCCACCCTAGTTTTCCTTTCTTTTTGAACAGTTTCTGTATGTTTTAGTTCTTCTTTCAGTTTCTCATCTAAGGAGACAATATGATGTTTACATGAGTCTGATTTATTGCGCTTAAAGAGTATGGTCTCAAGGTGCATCCATTTACCTAGGAAAGCCTCAAATTTATTCTTCTTTATGACAGAGTAGTACTCTATTGTTAAATAATCTACATCTCTTTTATCCATTCCTGGGCTGATGGGAATTTGGGTTGTTGCCAAGACCTAGCTGTTACAAACTGTGCTGCTATAGACATGGGTGCACATATACTGCTGCGCTATGATGTTTTTACTTCTTCTGGGACAATACCCCAAAGGGGGATAGCTGAACCGAATGAGACCTCCAATCCTACTTGTTTTTTGAGAAATGTCCACAATGATTTCCACAATGAGTTCTATACTATAGACACCAGTCTATACTCCCACTAATAGTGAAGATTCCTTCCCCCCCACAGCTCTGCCAGCATTTACAATTCATTTTTATTGATGTTTAAAAATATGGAACACTTCACAAATTTGTATGTCATCCTTGCACAGGAGCCATGATAATCTCTGTATCATTCCAATTTTAGTAAATGTGCTGCCAAAGCAAGCATATTGGTTGAATTTTTGATGATAGCCATTCTTTCTGGGTAAAAGAGAATTTCAGTGTTGTTTTAATTTGTATCTCTCAGATAACCAGTGATGTAGAACATTTTTTTCTTTTTTGGGGGGTCATGCTGGAAATTGAACTCAGGACATTGAGTTTGCCAGACAGGCATTGTGCCACTGAGCTATAAAGAAGCTACATCCTTCTTTTATATATCTATTTCCATGTGTATTTCTTCATCTAAGAAATGTGTATTCATCGCAGATGCCCATTTTTGGATTGGGTCTTTAATAAATCTGAGGATCTGGACCTGGCAAACAAGTTCCGGCGTGGTGGTACAGGCCTGTGACCCCAGCACTGGGAGGCTGAGAACAGGAGGAGCACTACGAGTGCACCCAAATCTGATGCTGCTCTGCAGCAGCATTAGGAGTGGAAACTAAACCTGCCCTGACGTTTGGGGGGAGCCTTTGGGAAGGGACCAGGGTTGGCCATGGTCACAGTGTGGGGCCCCCACTGATCACACACACACACACACACACACACACACACACACACACACACAGTCTCCAGAAATTTGATGCTCTGCTCCTTAGGACTTTGCTGGCAGAGACCATCATCGCCAGACTCAGGCCCCCAGCCCTGCGTCTCCTGTGGTATGAACCACAACAAAGATCCTTCCTTTCCAACTCACCTGGCCGCTGTCACTGCTGTTTGTTTGAGACAGTCTCACTATGTACCCAGGCTGAGCCTGAACTTGTGACCCTCCTGCCTCAGCCTCCCAAAAGTACTAGCATATTCAGGAATATGCCAGAATGCTTGTTTCTCGATGGTATTTTTATTGGCAACAGAAATGGTTTAGTGTGCCCTAGAAGACAGCTACCAAATAGTCAACATTAAGGATGCATTTCCTGGAATGAATGAGCTTCCTGAACCTACAGCCACAGACTGGGCATATGAGGTACTAAGGAAGGAAAACTCTCAAAATAACTTAGAAGGCAAACTGGCCTTATTCATAATTAAATTTAACCTGCCACATAAGATAATTAAAATATGAATGCGTAGAATGTTATCCAATAGTGAGGGCCAGCCAGATAGCTCAGTGGACTAAAGCCCCTGCTTAGGCAGCAGCCAGGGTTCAATCCCTGAATGCTGTGTCTGCCCCACCAACTGAAACTGGGCATGGTGGCACATGCTTATAATCCTAGCACTTGGGAAGCTGAAAGCAGGAGAATCACGGAGTCCAATCCATGTAGTAAGACCCTGTAGACTCTGCCCTAAATTCAAAAAGAAAAATGATACAAGAAAACCTAAGTCACAAAACATCTCATTTTGCAAAGCTTACTTACCAGGCATGGAATATTCATTTATTTAACAAATACATACTAAACAGTTAATATGCTAGGCAGAGGGGGCATAATCAATTCCACTTGCCTTAGCTGGGCATACTGGTGCACACCTGTAATCCCAACATTCCAGGAGTCTGATTATAAGCTTGAGCCCAGCCTCAGCAACATAGTGAGATCCTATCATACATGCACAGGGACTAGGGATGTGGTTCAATGTGAAGTACATCAAAGAAAAACATTCATTGGCCTTAGTGGGCTCCCATAATCACAACACTCAAGAGCTGAGGCAGGAGAATCACTGAGAGTTTGAGGCCAACCTGGGCTACACAGTAAGTTCAAGGCTAGACTCAAAATAATAATAATAATAATTGCTCAGCAAAAACCTCTGACTAGAAGAGCACTGATCTGGGCCGGGGAGATGGCTCAGTGGAATAAGCCCTTCCCTGGCAAGCGCAAGGGCCTGAGTTCAATCCCCAGTTCCACCCAAAAAAGAAAAAAAAAAAGGAAGAGCACTGATCATACCAACCTCTTTATGGACAGTGAACGGTACCAGGGAGAATGCTAGGGCCCCAACCCTCAGACTAAACTCAAGCAATGATCACAGATGACCATGCAGAACTGAGGGGTCCTCGCGTGGAGAGCGGCTTGGGCAGTTGCAGTGGACAGTGCACCTGAGGGGCAGAGGAACCTGGCAGCCAGCAAGTTCGAAGTAGGGAGAGGGCAAGACACCAAGGGAGGTGCACACGGAGAGGACCCTGTGGGGTCCCAAGGACACTGAGCCACCTATACCCTGAACCCAGCTCCCAGCATGTTCTCCTGTCCCCAGCTGGAGCAGTTCCTTTCTAGCTGGAGACAGACTCAACCACACACTGTATGTAGGAGATGCAGCTCATCCGTCTGCCTCATTCTTGGAGGAACGTTGGGGGGACCCCATTAGTCTGTCTGTCAGTCTTGCTCGGCTTAAGCAGAAGGGGGATCTCATCAACTCTTGGTCACAACCACCATCAAGGGAAAGGGTTGGACCGCTTCACCTCTTGGTGCCTGTGTGAGTGAGGGAAATCACAGCATCTCTCTATGTGCACCAGGATGGGAAGCATGGGTCGCAGTGGCTGACCAGGCCCTCACCTGCGGCTTCACAGCAATCGATATAAGACATAAGGGAGGCCATGCAGCCACCTTAGCTAAGTCATGTCTAAGGCTCTGCCAGGAGCGTATCCAGGCAGGCAACTGAATAGCCAGCTTCTGAGAGAGAGCAGCGCCCACCCTTTTTCTGTCACCCCATCACTGAAGGGTACACAACACAGATTAAAAAAAAAAAAAACACAACCTGGGGCTGGGGAGATAGCTCAGTAGAATAAGTGCTTCCCTGACAAGGGCAAGGGCCTGAGTTCAATCCCCAGTTCTTCCCACAAAAACTTAGTTTTTTTTTTATTTTTGGCAGAACTGGGGATTAAACTCAGGCCCTTGCCCTTGCCAGGGAAGCACTTATTCCACTGAGCCATCTCCCCAGCTCCACCTCCCCCAAAAAAGAAACTTAAAAAAACCCCACAATCCCTGACTACAGGAAAAAGGGCTTTTAGGGAGCTAAAGATGAAACCAAAATACTCCCTGTATCTCAAAGAAAAAGCAAAAGTCCTGTTCTTCCTGAGAGTGCTACCTTGGCAACCTCACTGGCCACCACAGTTGCTGCCAACACCTACAGCTTCACTCCTCACTCCCACCTCAGCTACTTCAGCCAGTTGGGCCAGCTCCACACAGCCATTGCCTGCATTGGGCCACACAGACCCTTCCTCCACACTGATCCTGGTCAGATGGTGTCGTCTACAGCCCACCTAAGATGACTGTCGTCAATTCCTTCCGAGTGCTAAGTTTGGACTGACAAATGAGCTGCCATGGCCTTTCAAGGTCACCCTGCCTAGAAACCCAGTCAAGCACTTCTCAAAGATATCAAGAGGAGCAAAAAGCCCATCAACAACTGTTACTCAGAAACCTGATAAAAATGAAATAAAATCTAGTCTGATAGATGACCTCAGGCTAAGAGTTGGTTTTTTTGCAGAACCTGAGATTGAACTCAGACTCTTGTGCTTGCCAAGCAAGTGCTTATTCTACTGAGTCATCTCCCCAGCTCCTAGGCTACGAGATTTAAGGGCTATAGATACAAGAAATAAGGCCTCTGCCCTCTGTTAGACATAAAAAGAATGTGACTACCCAGGCCCACCTCAATCTGAACCTCCCCTCACCCTTCCAAGTGTGGATGGATAGAACAGACTAAGCTCTATCAAACTGTGCCCCTGAAAGTCTGTGGTCATCATAAAATTCAAGGGCAAACCTGTGACTTCCTGGCAGAAAATGGAAGAGAACTCTCTGCTTTCAGAAGTTTCCTCTGTCAAAAAGTTCCCATCACAAGGACAACTGGAACTCTTGACTCTCACCTTTTCTGCCAGGCACAGCCTGACAAGTTGGTAGGACATCTCACCAAATTCCTGTGTAAGCCAATCCCCACACCACTTCTGGGAAGAGATCTCTTTAGGTGGGAAGTGACGCCTTTGTCAGCCTGAATTCAATCCTCTATACCAGAAAAATATAAACGGTGTATGGGTTGGGAACCGCAGAATGTACAGTGATGGGTGCACTGTAGACAGCACTGAGATCTCGCCCAAGGTGACCAACAGTCTCTCAGGTTGATGCCTGTTTGTGCTTCCTGTGCCATCTGATAGAAACAGGGGTTGTGAGGCGACATGGTTGATGGCCAGGCCCAGAGATGTCATTAGCTCACACCTCTGGGCAGTTTCCAGAACTTCAGGATTGCGGACATCCATCTCAAGCTGAGGCAGACATCATCTTCCTCCCAGGAAACAAAGTTGGAAAATGAAAGAGAGGCTGACTAGCTTGGTACACAGGAGACATCGCTTCTGACTCAAGGAGGCCCTAGGACTTCTGATACCCCAGTGTGCTTGCTTCTAGTTGGATTCTTCTCAAGAGCACAGGTAACATGCCCAACAAAGATTTGCCAGGGAATGGGAGAGGGGGGAAATGTAGCAGAAGATGCTCGCCCCCTGCAATACACTTCAGTTTCTTAAATGGCCAGGTAACAGTGCCATTTACAGTTTCTGCTACTTTTGTTTCTTAGAAATAGCTGGGCACTGTGATGCATAGCTGGTCACGATGTTCCATATCGTAAGAACCAATCCCCAGTTGACAAGCCACTCTGCCTCTTTGTATCTTTTGCTTGCTTGTCTTATAAAAGCTTTAGATTACCAGAGATCAGGGCCTGACATAAATAAATCTGCCTCCAAGTTCCAGGTGTCATTTTGGTGTCTCTGCTTGCAGGGGTACATGCTGGTAATCCCAGGACTTGCAGGCTGAGGCAGTATCACTCTTAGTTCAAGGCTAGCCTGGATGTCATAGTGAACTCAAGACCAGCTTGAACTACACAGTGAGACCCTGTCTAAATACATAAATAGATAAATAAATAAATAAATAAATAAATAAATAAATGCAGTACAAAGAACTGCAGAACTGGCTCATACAAAATAAACCTTTGGCCTATCTTACCCAGGAAGAATGAGTGAATGAATGAAAGAAAGAGTGAAATAAGAAAAAAAGAGCCAACCAAGTCAATTCAATTAGAAATGAAAAGGCAAAATCACAATGAATACTGCTGTAATTCAGATTATTAGCAACTACTTCTTAAGCCTAAACACATAAACTGGAGAACTGAGAAAAAAATGGGTAGATTCCTATATACATATAAATTACCAAAACTGAAACAAGAAGATACAAAATCTCTAAATATTTCAATAAAAGATATTAAAACAAATTACCAATTAAGAAAAGCCCAAGTTCTGATGGTTTCACTGTTGAATTCCACAAGAATTTCAGGGGAGATCTAACACCAGCATTCCTCACTCTTTAATAATAGTGAAAGATCACAAGTACTCCCAGTCACTCCTGGAAGCTACCATCATCCTGATTCCAAACCCACACAAAGATCCAACCAAAGAACAGAACTCAGGCCAATCTCTTTAGTGAACACAGATGCAAAAATCTTCAACAAAAATTGCAGGATCATCTCAATACATTCAGAAAAAGTGGGGCCAGGGAGATAGCTCTGGAGTAAGTGTTTGCCTGGCAAGCACAAGGTCCTGAGTTTGATCCCTGGTACCACAAAACAGAAAAAGTCTTTGAAAAAAATCCAACATCTAGTCATGATAAAAAACCTTAAATAAGGTATTTCAATCTGATAAAAGGCATTTGTGACAAACCTACTGCCAACATATTAAATGGTGAAAAACTGAAAGCTTTCCCTCTAAATTCAGAGACAGGGCCGGTGAGACAGCTCAGCAGACTAAGCACTTGCTTAGGCAAGAACAGGGACTGGGGTTCAATGCCCAGCACCACATGCTGCACCAGCCCAGGTACACTGAACTGGCTACCATGTCCGGGCACAGTGGTGCATGCAATAATCCCAATGCTGGGGAGGCGGAAAACAGAAGGATCACTGTTTCAGAGCTGCATAGTGAGACCCTGTACCAAATACATTAAAATAAATAAATAGATTAATTCAGGAACAATGTCAGGTGTGCTGACACATTATAATCCTATCAATCAAGAGGCTGAGATAGAACTGCCATTAGTTCAAGTCTAGCCCAAGCCACACAGCAAAACATTATCTCAAAAAACAAAACAAAAACAAAAAAACACATCAGTAAATGCAATCACAGCGAATTGAATTGAAATGCTTCTGCGCAGAAACAGAAAACAACATAATGAAGATACAACCTATCTAGATGCAAACTCATTAATCCTCAAGATGTTTTACTTCTACCAAAAGAATTCCATAAAAGAACACTAACTGGAGTATTAAGATGATTGGAAACAATCTGAACTTTCATTTCCTTTTTGTAGTGTTGGGCTACACTCACAGCCTAGACCTGAACTCATTTATGATGGATCCAATAACTTACACTCTTCATAGAAGAACATCCGCCAACTGTTTAGAAGAACAAGATAGTCTCCAGGCCTGGAGGTCCCACCTGTAATCCCAGCACTGCAGAGGCAGAGGCAGGAGGATCACTGTGAGTTCAAGGCCACCCTGGGTGAGGGTGAGACCTTGTCTCAAAAACCTTCCAAAAGGAGTAATAATAATTTTGCATCCTAATATGAAATGCTCTTCAGGATACATTTTTAAGGAAAAAGCACTTATTTCTTAAAGGAAACTGAATTATGTACAAAAATAAAACACAAAGTTTAAGGGGTAACAAAAACAGATCACATTTTAATTGCACATTTTTTTTTATTTGCAAGTAAAGCACATGTAACAAAAATTCAAGTAGAATATTGACAAACATATATATTTATGCACATTGGCAGGTAGAATATAGTTCCTATCTTTCCATCTGAGTAGTCCACATATGCCAAAGTGACAATGTTGCTTTCTACAAGCAACTAAAGGAATCAACTGAATTATGTTAAAAAATACACTGAACTTTTAGAAATGATCCTAACAATGGGGAAAGAATACTTATCTTTAAATTTTTTTTGTATTTAGTACAGGACCTATAGGGTCTCACAACACACTCCAGTGGTCCTCCTGTTTTCAGCCTCCCAGGCACTGGGATTACAGGTACACACCACCATGCACAGTCTCAGTTGCTGTCTCAGCACACCCCAGGTGCGGAGCTGGCACAGCATGCAGGGGCATCAAACCCTGGTCCCTGCATCTGCCCAAGCAAGCGCTTTAATCCACTGAGCCATCTGGCTGGCCTAGGAAAGAATACTTAAAATCACTGATCCACTGCCCGAGTCAGGCAACATGTTTTTTTCTGCACTGACCACTGCAAATGTCACTCGGGCAGGTGTCATTTCAACCAGTTGGTTCTTGCATTGGTAAAACTTTTACATTCCCTGTTACATTATCTTATTAAAAAATTTGAAAGATATATGCCATTTTGGTCATTCTATATTTAAATAATTGATAAGTGGTTAAAATACCACCAGCAGAGATTGTAAAAATTAGCTGGGCTTCAGGGAGCAGGCTTTGTTAACTGGTTTGTTCCTCTTTGTAGGACACAATGTGGCAATATGTAATATGTACAGAACTACTCAGAATCTAGGAACCAGGAAACAAAATTAATCATCAGTCTACAAAATCCTTCCTATGAAACTTTTAAGCAGAAAAGACCCAAAATAGACTTATGCTCATGTAGAAAAATGTGGCGGTAACACCAATAGTCTCATGCATCTGTGAGGTATACATTAGCACTGTTAAATATACTTTTTTTTGTTTTTTGCAGAACTGGGGGTTGAACTCAGACTCTTGCACTTGCCAGGGAAGCACTTATTCCACTGAGCCATCTCTCTGGCCCACAATATACTTTCTCTTAACAGCTAGAAGAGACTAATTATTTAGAAAAGTGATGATGGAAAAATTGATCTAGGGCAGGAGTATAGGTAGAGTTCTTGTGTGGCATGTGCCAGGTCCTCCCTGCATTGCGAAAAAGGGAGAAAAAGTGCTGTTCTAGGGCTGGGGAGATGGCTCAGTAGAACAAATGCTTCCCTGGCAACTGCAAGGGCCTGAGTTCAATCCCTGGTTCTGCAAGGAAAAAAAAAAAGTGCTGTTCTAAAATGGGAATGGTTGGGGTCTGGTGAGACAGCTCAGCAGACCAAAGTGCCTGCTTGGGCAGGAGCAGGGAACACAGTTGATCCTGGCACCACATACAGTGCTGGCCTCAGCCACAGGTTAGGCTGAGCCAGCCAGAGTCCAGGGTAATGATGTATGCCTGTAGTCCCAGCACTGTGGAGGCTGAAAAAGAGGATCACTATGAGCCTGAGCTGTGTAGTGAGACCCTGCAACAACCAAATACATTTTTTTTGGTGGAACCGGGCATTGAACTCAAGCCCTTGCACTTGCCAGGTAAGTGCTTATTCTACTGAGCCATCTCCCTGGCCTCCAAATACACTTTTTTTTTAAAAGACACAATGGGGATGGTGGTAGACACGGAGCTGTGTGCCTGTCACCTCAGGGCCCTGAGAGGCTAAGGCAGGAGCATCTCAACTTCAGCTCAACAAGGCAACTTACCCCAGGCAACACAGTAAGACCCTGCCTCAAAATAAAAAATGACCAGGGACATGGCTCAGAATTCAATCCCCAGTACCAGAAAGAGTAAGTCAAGTGCGAAAATGACTCAGCAAACTGGGTCATCCAGTCAATCACCCATGAAGGGATGACAAGTGTTTTTTTTGACAAGTGTTTAGAAAACAGGGAAGAAATGGAGATGGATACATTTTCTTCTTTTTCTGTTATAGACTACAAAACAGCAAATCTGTGACGTGACTGTTTATAGGCACCAGGCAGGAGTGGGCCCAGGACATGGATTTCCAAGGCCTGGCTGGCATGGCTTCCAGCCTGCAGCATGAAACAGCAGAGGAAGCAGCAGGTTCCCAGCCCAAGCAGCCAGCTGCTTCTCAGGCCTTAGACCAGGTACTGGAGCCTGAGCAGGCAGGAAGCAGAGGACGGCTTGAAGAGGAGCAAAAATCTGTAGGAACCTCAGAGGTCAAGTCACAGATGTGCAAGAGCAGTGCCACGAGCCAGTGGAGTCTTCCGGCTGCACTAAGGTCCCGAGCAGAAGCCACTTTCTCATCTGTGAGAAGGAATAATGTAGTCTAATTTGATATTATTAAAGATTAAATGAGAGCTGGAGAGATAGCTCAGCAGACTAAATGCCTGCTTTGGCAAGCCCAGTACCCCTGCATGCCATGCCTGCCCTGTCCCAGGGGAGGCTGAGCCTGAAACGGAGTCCTGGCATAGTGGTGCACGCCCGTATTCCCAGTACGAGGAGGCTAAAAACAGAAGGATCACACAAGTCTGAGGTGTGTAGTGAGACACTGCACAAACACATTTTTTTTTTTTTTTTTTTGTCTTTTTGAGACAGGGTCTCACCGTGCAGTTCAGGCTGGCGTTAAGCTCACTTTGTAGCTCAGGCTGGTCTCAAACTCACAACAATCCTTCTGCCTCAGCCTCCCGAGTGCTGGGATTACAGGCATGTGCCACCACGCCTGGCCATAAATTTTTTTTAAAAAAGATTAAATGCAATAATACACCCACCATACAGAGTACACTCAGAAGGCTACCAGGATTACTTATAAAAAGAAGAAAACTTCCATGTGACAGCTTCTAGTTTCTTTTACAATGAAAAGCTGAATCTACTAGAAACTTATCTAAAGCACAGTATGCCTAGAATAGTCTAACTCACCTATTGCGTAGTTTTTCTATTTATTCCTTCATAGCTCACTGAATAACCAAGTAAAGAACTTTAACTGAATAAAAATGACATTAATCCAAAATGAAATATGGGTAATTATACTTAAAAAGTGCTTCAGTGTGGTGCTGGATATACTTTAAAATGTGATGAATTATGTAATTTTTTTTTTGCAGAACTGGGGATTGAACTCAGGCCCTTGCACTTACAAGGAAAGCACTTATTTTACTGAGCCATCTCTCTGGCCCTGAATTATGCAATTTTAAACACACTCTTCCTTTCCTAGGGAAGTCTCAATATCAATCATAAAACTATCTACTTTAAGAAATTCACAAAGCTGGGTGTGGTGGCGCATGCCTGTAATCTCAGCACCCAGGAGGCCGAGGCAGGAGGATTGTTGTGAGTTCGAGACCAGCCTGAGCTACAAAGTGAGTTTAAGGCCAGCCTGAACTGCATAATGAGACCCTGTCTCAAAAAGACAAAAAAAAAAAGAAATTCACAAGATTCTACGCAGAAAACAATAAACACACAAACACAATCTTCCCAGGACTACATCTCCCACTCTGAAAATGGAAAATCTGATTTCCAAAAATTTTACTTCCAGTCAGGTATGTTGGCGCATGCCTGTAATCTCAGTACTCAGGAGGCTGAGGCAGGGGTTGGTGAGTTTGAGGCCAGCCTGGGCTACACAGCAACACTTGGTCTCAAAAGTTTTTCAGAGAAAACAAAATATCCAAGAAATGTGATTGATATGTATACCTAAATTATACCAATAAACTTAATTTAAAAAATCCTTCCCCAAAGAAATATCTATGAAGAATTGTAACATCCAAATTTTCTTAACAAATGGTTACATTACAGAAATTTCTCTTAAAACTGACAAAACAGAATCAAATTAGTACATACCTGAAGATTTGTGATGTTATGCCCAACTAAAGGAATAATGGTCTATTCTGTAGACAGCTAATCTGACAGAAATATCAAAAACAGAAAAAAATGGAACTCCAGTGGGGACATGCATTACATGTAAAACACGATGATGGCATCATTTTAGGACACAGCCAGGCCGGGCAAAGCTCAGAGCCTGGGGTCACGGTGCGGCCCCACAGGAGACTCACCTTGCACACACTGGCCCTGGCTCATCCCAGCACCACAAAACACATCAAACAAATGTAAAATATGCAAATGAGAAACATAATGACATACACATGTCTGATTTTAAAAAATTAAAAATTTATTGTGGCCTTTTAAACATACAAAAAATAGAAAAAGCAGCGTATCAAGCATCCATGTACACAGCAGTTACTGGTTAAGGTCTTGCCATCTGTGCTTCACATATAAACATACTTTGCTAAACCATTTCAATATTTAACATTTCACTCCTGAATATTCTAGGATACCAAATAAGATAATC
>PVKA01048165.1:0-13940 GCA_004027165.1 Ctenomys sociabilis
CCTTACAACTCCTACCTTCATGAAGTGGAGCTAAATTCACTTGAGCAGTGGCTTTACTTGGTGACTGGTCCCTATGCATGGTGTGCCGCGGACGTTGCCTTGGTACTGTGCGGGAATCAGTGCCAACAGACACTGTGGGTCCTCCTCCATGCCTTCTCTCTCCTTTAGAGCGCATCCTTTGGAGGCCTCTGCCATCCTCAGAGAGGTCCTGTGGTAAGAAATGAAGGCTTCAGGCTGGCAGCCCTCAAGGAACGGTACGCCTTCCACCAGCAGTCAGCCACGCATGGAATTCTGGGAGCCAATCTCCTCACCACGCCCAAGCAGGCCAATGTCTTGGACTCACCCTGGTCGGTGCCTTGAGACTGACTGAGAGAGACATTGAGTCACACTACCCACATGTACTCCCTGAGCCTCAAAAGTAGCTTGAGCTAGTACATGCTTGTCTTTCTTCAAACAACAAAGTAAGGGGACAAATTTTTACCCCAGTACATTACAAACTTAACCATTTTTAGTCCCTTTGTACCAAAACAGAGGAAGGCAAATTAATCAACACCATTAAAATGACACTTACGTTTTAAAGAATTTGGCTAGTTTTTATACAGACATATTGTATCTATGAAAATGAGTGTCACTATTAAATATTCAACCAAGAAAATACATCATACATGATGTAAGTCTTATGCTTCTTGTTAATAATCTGCATAATTCTTTCTGGCAAAAACTTCATGTAAAATACTCCCTCTTGTTTAGGTGCTATTTTGTATTTCTATTGCATGATCTGCACTTTATACAGTAAAACAGTCTATTAAGCCCTCCTAAAATTTATACACTGCCCCCAAAGCATTCAGTTAGATCTTTATTCATCACATAACCTTAGCTGTGCTCCTTTCTTAGCTTTTCCCTTTTGAAATGAATAAGAACAAGGGGAAAGCGAGAACTCACACTGTCCTCTCCAGCCAAGGCTACCTAATGCTTTGCTGTGTGGTTCATGCATCCTGGTCATCTCACATCCTCAACACGGGCAAGCCAGGAAAACACCCAAGGTGGCAGTGATAACAATGAAACTGGTAATAGCCACACCACCTGCTGCCCTATTAAAATCTGTCACAGCTCAATTTGGAAAGAACCACTCCCACCATGAAAACTGACAAAAAATGGAACAGAAGATGAAGCTTCTCAGCTCCTCTTTCAGGGACGTTGGCCATTTTCAGTTGGCCTTCTCCTTTCTGAATGTCACCTGACCAAGGTCAACATGGAGATACCTTATCAGCCAAAAATCTATTGAACTTAAAGCCAAAACAGCATCTATGGAGCAAACATGAAACGAGCAGCTGATGTTTCCTAAATTCTGAAAGAGAAGACAGTCGACTGTAAAGTAAAAATAGAGAAAGTATGCACCCTTTTTTTCTTCTTTTTTTTGTATTTGAAGGAAGGGTCTCCATGGTGTTCAGGGTCACACTACTAGATCAGACTCATAGTGATCTGCCTGTTTATAGCCTCCCAAGAGCTGGGATTACAGGCACACACCACCATGCCCAGTCTCAACTTCCATCTCAGCACACCTGGGGAGTGGGGCCAACACAGTAAGCCCAAAGATAGAACCCCTGGCCTCTGAGCCCACTTGCAGGTGCTTTAATCCACTGAGTTATTTGGCTAGCCCTCACCAAATATTTTAAATCTGGGATCTTAGAGGCTACAGAGACCTGCAAAGCAACTAGATCTGAGCCTTTGGCTCAGAGAGGGCAAGTGATGAATTCTGTGTCAGAGGGGTGATTTCCAAAGACTTGACTCCTCAGATTTCTACACCATAGCAATATCTCTAATCCTATATGATTAGCCAATAAAATATGGGTGGGAAAATACATTCTAACCTTGGGATGCTGGTAGCTCTAAAGAGTTTAGGATCAAAAAAGTATAAATCAAGAAATACCATTGTTTCATCAATACAGGAAAACAGACTTGAAACACAAGCTGGTGTCTCAAATGAGCAAAATAAAAGAGAATAGGAAGATGGGTCTTTCTCAAGGGGAACAGGATCAAGAGAGGAGCAGGAATGAGGAAGGGGAAGTGTAGTGGACAGAAGGTGAGAAAAGAAGTAAGATGTGCTATGTCCATGTCTCAGCTCCACATAAGAAGTGCAAGCACTAGGGACCACAGATGAGAGCAAAAGGAAAAAGGGGAGGGGAGCAAGGGATGCAGGGAGGGGAGTGGAAGGGAAGGTAAACCACAGGGAATGAAGATCTGCTATGTACATGAACTAATGCCCAAGGAACGTAAACAATACGCAGCACCAGCATGTACTAACAAAAATAAATGAATGAATAAACAGGGAAAAGCAGTCTTTTTTAAACCCATCTTTCTATATTCAGGAGGTTTACTTTTCCTTACAGCGTTCTCTATACTTTTCTGTACAATGGAAATAGTTCTTGATTGCAACTAACTAAATATTGTTAGATACCACAAGGGTTCCTCCTACACCATGCCCAGAGCCCCATTTCTCCTCCTCCATTGCAATCTCTAATTAAGTGCTCATTTCCTTGAAGATGTGCAGACTGTCTTTTTTTTTAACAACACACCTTTCAAATGTGACCAGTTACAAATGGCATAGAAAATTACAAAATTCTTATGTGTCTCTGCAACACCACATACCTAAGCATGCAAGACACTATCAAGCACTGGTAAGAAAAATCTCCAAAGAAAATAACTTGCATGAAGCCTGTTATGTTTGCTCCACTACTTGAAATGCTATGTTAACACAGATAGATGACCATAGCAGACTTCCTTGGTTAGGTATTCAAAGTTAAAGTTAGGACAAGCCCTTGATTTCTTTTGTGCTTCAGGAGGGTTATATATACTTAAGTGGCTTCTATTTCCACTAGTTTAATGGTCCTTTTTAAGGAATTAGTTCATCTCAGTCATCATATATACAGGCAAACAGGTTTTCATCTATCATCATTTTTGTGGGCAGTAGAATCAGTAGTTATGGGCCACTTTTTCATCTCTGATATTATAATCTCTTTTCTTGATAAGATTGCCTAAGGCTTTAGCTGTTATTTTTTAACAGAAAGGAAATAAATTTTTGATGTATATTCCTACTTTCATTCAAAGGCTCTACTGAAAAGGTCTCCTTTTCAAAATGAAATATGAACTTTTAAATAATTTTAAATTTCAGTGTTCTGATTAATAAAATTATAGATGAGAAAAGGCAAAATTAGCATATAAATTTGCTTTTTTCACAGTTTTGCAAGGCAATTATATCATCAGTGTTGCCATTTAAGAGAACACATGCATATGAAACTCGCTTCCATGCCGATATAAAATAGAAGTTTCCAAACATCTGCAACACCTATATAGATATTACATGATGATTTATTATCATTGACATATCCTTTCAAGTAAGATCCAACAGCATTTCCAAAAATAGTATATTTGAGTACAGATTTTGATAGGATGTGAATAGCCTAAGTGGGTGGCATAGGCTAATGCCCAACCAGTTGGAAACTTTAGTCCAGCTGCAGTTATGAGCTGCCACTTTCACCATGGTTTCTAATGCCTTCCAAAGCCCGACCTTCTTGCTTGGGAGAAGCCACACTCCAGCAAATGCGTGCATTATAGAATTTCGTTCATTTAGAAGATCACGACTGTGAATCCACCCAGGAGGACTGAGAATAGAACACTGAGTCAAACCTCAGTGTTCCACACAGTGATGTTTGCTTTGCTCCACACAGTGAATGAATCCTCTATGACTTTGTGTTCATCTTCTATCCTTTCACATTTTCTGAGCATGTGTTGGGAGTACAGCCTCAACCCATGGATGTGGAGTCACATAAAAACTTCTTCCAACATGTAAAGTGCTCACTGCAAGTACTACAAGGCATGAGCAAACACTACTGTGTTTAAATATTTAAAGATGATTATAGCAACAGACACATTACCACTCATCCCCTGCAAAATACCCCTCCTCTCTAGAACACACATCCCATTGTTCTCACCACTTTAGGAAGCAGCTCTGAAGTTCTCTTCCATCAGTGTCTTCAATTGTGCGATAGTGGTTGCTCCAATGTCCTGGATCACTTCAATATGTTTAGTTTTCAGAGTCACCCTGGCCTTGGGGAAGAGCCAGAAGTTGCATGCTTCCAGATCTGGATAAGATGCATAAAGACCTGCCATAATTTCCTTTATAAGTCTACCTTTCCTTTCAATGGCTGCTTTCCCCATATTTTTTGTCATACTTCTGAAAGACACACACTAAAGAAGACTTTCCAGATTGCTTCAGAAGTGGAAAGAACAATGGGACAAGTATATTTGGAAGAAGAATTTTTTTGTGTTGCTTTGTTTTGTTTTCCCTCAAAAACCACTTTAATTCAGACTAATAGCACCAAGCACAATGTCTGGGATCAGACTATGGGTACAATGCTGCATGGTGACCATGCAGTCACACATGGCTCCAGGAAGGCCCCCAGAGCAAGACTTGTCTATGGCAATGGAGCCAAAGAGTGTAGAGCCAGCCCCAGAATAGGGGTAGGAGCAGGCCTGAGGAAAAAGTGCTACCTCTTGGTATTGTCCTGGGTGATCTTAAAGTCCTACAGGGCATCATGAGTGGCTCCTGCCTGCACCTTATTGTCAAACTCCACAAAGGCAATATCATCGTGCTGTCCAGGCACCAGCTGGACCTCCTTGAAGCCAAGGAACTGGTAAGAAGCATGGACAACATGAGTTTATGGTCTCTTCTGGCAGGTTGTTCAGGAACAGGATGTGATTTGCTGGATTCTACAAGAGAGGCTGAGCAGGCGCCATCTGCCCTGGCATAAGCTGCTGTGGGGTCATGGCCCCAGGAGGAATCTGGCCTAGTGCAAATGTCATTTTACAGACAACATATATTCCTGACACTTTTTGGTGTCGGAAATTGAACTCAAGACCTCACACTTGTCAGGTAGGCATTGTGCCACTGAGTTAAATCTCCAGCCATTTTATTTACTGTTGTATTGACATTTTCCTTCAAAACAATTTTTAAACTTTAAGATAATTTTTTAATTTTTTTTTTTTTTTTTTGGTACTAGGAATCTAACTCAGGACCTTGAGCTAGCCAGGCAGGCGCTTGTGCCAATGAGCTATATCCCCAGCTTAAGGTGATTTTTGTATGGCCTCTATTTTATTCTTATTCTCTCCATTAGATTTTTAACAAGTTTTTCAAAAGGTAAAGCGGATGTTAAGACTTGTTTAATTTTTTTTCTCTAATTATTGAAAAAGTTTCTCGTTACTTTCTATCTCATAATTTCAAGACCTGAAATTATGATAGTTAATTTTCGGTAGTTAATGAAAACATGCCCTTTTGACCTCAAGGCCCAACACCATCCTCTGCTCACCACTTTCTTCATTCAAGCTCGTGTTAGTGAGGCCCCCTGAGAGCAAGTTTCTAGCCTCTGACCTTGTTCTTCACGGCAGGCACTCAACATTTGTCACATGTCTGGAATCTAATTGTTACCCACACATTTGATGGATACCTGAGATGCAGCACTATTGACAGGGTAATTTTCATGCAGACAAAGTTTCAAGAACACATCACAAAGGCCAGCAATATAGATCAGTGGACTAAGTGCCTGCTTAGGCAAGTGAAGGGACTGGGGCTCGATCTTCAGCCCCACATGCCGCACTGGCCCTGCCCTCGGGCACAGTGAGCCAGCGAATGAGTCTGGGTATGGTGGCTCACACCTGTAATCCAAGCGCTGGGGAGGCTGAAAACAGGAGGAACACTACAAATCCTATCTGTGTAGTGAGGCCCAGTACCAACTTAAAATTTAAAAATAAAAAATAAAAAATCACAAGCATAGTGATTCCCTTTATCCTTGTAGTAAGTACCCACAAACACGTGAGAAAATACCTCCAAATTTTGTCACTTGGAAGAAAACTGCATTAAAGAAAATGCCACTGTCGTATGTTCCCAGGTGCGATACACATGGACACTAAGTGCCAATATAAATCTGACTCGAGATTCCCAAAGGAAGGTGGGCAGTGCCTGGTAGCTAAAAGAGCACCCGTGTGCTTATTAAGATCTCTGTAGGAACTTGTGGCAGCTTCAGCCAGAGTGAAGCTCTTTCAGTACTGAAAGTGAGGGGACTTAAATCCTACTAAGCAGTACACTGATTGTTCTAAGCGTCCTCATATTCCTGAGGCTTGGTCCCTGTGTCTGTCAATGGCTATCACTGGGTAAAACAGCCTCACTGGGGCATTGCTCAGACACACTTCTCTACAATTTGAAGACTAACGTGCACCACTGACCAGTGCTGAGGCTTCTGGCTCCAGCGTGTTCCTCAGGACTAAGTTGTGGCACCAAACACTCAGGTGACAGCAAAAGGTGCTCTTTTCATTCTCCATTTCTAGATCATTCTAGAAAAGGAGCCATCTTGAAATTTGGAACTACATGGACCAAAACATCAACAATAATTACTTATAATGCATAACTGCCTTATGTAAAATGACCAGGTTAAGCTCATGCTTCTACAGGAGTATTGGACTATTCTAGAAAAGATCTAGTTTTTCCATTAGGAGCTTTTTCTGCTCTAAATGAAGGGCAGATTCTACGTCAACGTTCTGGCTGCCATGGAGACCAAAGGACATAAATGCTACCAGGTGAAATCTAAACCACAGCTAATACTCCCACTTATGAAGATATTTGCTTTTCTCTATAAAAAATGATTTGATAATTTCACCAGTGGAAAAAGGAAAAGCAGGCCCATGAAGCTGACACAAACCTGTCCCTTGAGAGTCAGAGTGTGAAGAAGAAGCTTAAGGCTTTCAGCGTTTCACAACTGAATAGAGTAGTTTTCCGTAAATTACCTCTGTTTTGTCAAGTTAAGTTTCTTTCATGCCTAACTGGTTTGAGTTCTAAAAGGGCACTGAGTTTTGTCAAATGCTTTTTCTTTACCTACTGAATTGATCATTTAATTTTTAACAAATCATTCATCTGTTAAGGTGGTGTACATCGAACCAACCATATTTGTAGCTCAGGGGTAACTTGCACTCATAGTATGTGATTCTTTTAATCTGTACTTGCCTTGTGTCTCTTGCAATGTATTCAGGATGTTTAACTCTCTGTTCACAAGAATAATGGTATTTCTCCAAGCCATGAACAACGGTCAGTTTTATTTGCCAATTTAACTGGGCCTTAATTTAGCCAAAATTATTTTACATGTTTTAGTGAGACATTTTTTATGAGATCAGTATTTAAATCAATGGACCTTAAGGAAAGCAGATTGCCCTCCTCATCTGAATGACTATGTGACTTAAAAAGCCAAAATCTTTGAGCAGATCCTAGGAAAAAGACTGCAGCATCTGAGGCTGTGTTCAAGCTGCTGGGCTAGTTGAACCTTGTGATCCAGGAGAACCAGTGTTGCTTGAGGTGTCAGGAGAAGACAAGGATGCTACTTAGAGCTACCACTGAAAGTGTTCAGCATACCAGCAGCAGGACCAAGGCTGAGTCTGTAATATATGCCATTCTCCAGCTCACTTGGCCAGATACCTTTAGACAGGTTGATTACTCTGGACTATGCCCATCATAAAACAGACAATATTTTTACTTAATCTAGGTATGGATTCACCTCCCCAGCCCCAGCAATATTTCTCCCACAGCTACCAGACAAGACTAGGAGAACACATTCCTTTCCCGCTGTCATGGCATTCCACACAGCACAGCTTCTAGTGAGAGGGGCTCACTCCCATACCTGGGGTATTGCCATCAGCCCACGATCATAGAGTTCAGTCCTACTACATTTTCCACCATGCTGGACCAACTGGCAGATAGAACAGTTCAATGACATTTTCAATATTCAGTGATACTGTCTGCTAGGCAGCAACATATAGCTGATTTAGGACTGATCATCTCTCCAGAAGAGACCATAGAATGTTCTAAAGTAACACCATTTTTGCCACTTTATATGTGGTGGCATTTCTCCCATAGCCATGATTCATGGGCCCAGGAATCAGCAAGTGAAGGTGAAAGTGGCCCCCTCACCACTCCCTAGTGACTCACTGGCAGACAGGATGCCTGTCCCCCTGACTTCATGCTTTGCTAGCTTTAGAGCTGTTAGTTCCAAAGTAAGGATTTCTTCCGCCAGAAGACACAACAATGACTCTACAGAACTGGAAGTCAAGACTTTCACTCAATTTCTTCAGGCTCTTTTTGCCTCTACATCATCAAAAGGCTAAGTTGCTGGTCTGGATGAAATGACTAATTCTGACCACCAAAGAAAAAGTTGATGACTCCTCCCTAATGGAGGTAAGCAACAGTTTGTCTGGAATTTAGAAGACTTTAGATCATCTGTTATTGTGACCAGACCCTATTATTAACATCCTTGGAAAACTGTACCAACCCAATCCAGGTAAATATGACTGCCAGGCCCTCTGGGTATGAAGGTTTGGTTCACTCTACCAGGTAAGACCCATGAGCAGCTGGATGCTTTCTGAAAATAAAGAGGATACAGAATGACTTAGCAGGAAGCAGTGGTAGAAATGAGGAGTAGGAGAGGTATGGCCAGCTATAGAAATGAGGGCCAACTATAACTGCCGTGAAAATATGTCCTTGTTCTGACACAAACATGTTTATGTGGAAAGCAAAAGTATCTTCATATTCTGCCTTTTCTAAATGCCTTAAACAGGTACAAAAGATGTGCTGATTGATTTTCATAAGATCAGCGTTTAAGTATTATGCACTCTACATTATAATATTTCACCTATATGAGTTCAAGGAAAATAAGTATCATGAAGAACTTTGCACCTTCTTCTGGAGACCCAGTGAACATTAGGCTATTGTAAAATAATTGTATCATGTTAGGCAGATGTTGGCATTAATAGGTAACCAGCTGTTTAAAACAGGTCTCGAGACACTGCTTATTTACAGTATGTGTAAGAGTAAACTGTATACCTACAGTATCACAATAGATAACAAAGAGAAGTCAGAAGTAGACTATATTATTGTGTATGAAACCCTAAAGTGATTTGGTGGTAGATAACAATAAATTGAGTTTATTACAAACTTTAAGAAAATTATATTTTTAAAAAGTATAACAGGCTCAGAATGTAGAGAAGAATGCATGAGCTATTCAGTAAAAATGGACTGAAAAACAGGGAAAATAACATTTAAAAACAATCACCTAGTATAACATTATATTTTAATCTGACTATATCAATAATTACATTAAGTACAAATAATCTAACATGTCAATTCAATGAGAGCAGTTATTAAGATTAAAAAAGTATGACACCCAGTATGTAAGAAATGCATATTAAATAAACTATCTAGCTGGGAAAGAGGAAAATTGGTAGAAAAAAACTGACTCAACTGGGTGTGGTGGTGCACACCTGTCATCCTAGCATTTGGGAAGCTGAGGCAGGAAGATCCTCATCAGTTCAAGTCCAGCCTGGGCTACAGCGTGAAACCCTGTCTCTGAAAAAGTAAAAAGAGAAAGGAAAAGATTGGTTAAGTATGAACACTAGTAAAGAAAAAAAACAAAGCCAGGCTGCCTATATCATGTCAAACAAAGCTGAAGATGTATAAACAAACAGTGTATATTCACCAATACAGTATGCCTCAGTGGCAGCTAGGAAATTGCTACAGATGCCTGGGTGAACCTCAGATGCACTATGATGAATGAAAGTGACAAGATCCAAGTGACTGTCGACTTCCGTTTATGAGATTCTAGAAAACACAACTCTGTAGCAATGAAGAAAGATCAGTGATTCAGAGATTGCCAGGAGGCTGGGATAAGGAAAAGGTTAATCATACAAGTACATGGGAGAATCTGAAAGAAAATGATTATTCTATATCTTGGTTGTTGGGGACTATAAAACGTGTTTTTTGTTTGTTTGTTTTTTGTTTTGTTGGTTTGTTTTTTTGTTTGTGCAGTACTGGGGATTGAACTCAAGACCTTGCGCTTGCCAGGCAAGTGTTTTTCTACTGAGCTATCTCCCTGGCTCAGACATGTGTATTATGGTTAGACATACACTAGTGTACACAAAACTGTGTTCCAAGGTGTATGTCACTGTACATGATTTGTCCCCAAATTTAAAAAGATGACGAAACACTACAAAAGTAGAGAGATACAAAGAAATAGAAACAATACATGATTTATGACTCTGGTATCCACTGAAGAGTCCTATGCAAGAATAGATAGTATTCCTTTGATAGTATACAAATACTAACATTATTCATTTTTGCTACTTAATAATTTAAAAAGTATCATTTCAAGGTATGCTTCTTGGTACTGATATTGAAAAAACAAATACTCCTAAAATTTTCAACTTTATATATTATTTCTCAAAAATTATTTCATCTGCAAGTAAATTATAATGAATAATACATTCAATCAAAATTGTGCTTTTATTTGTGGAACTGGGGATTGAACTCAGGCCCTTGTGCTTGCCAGGGAACCACTTATTCCACTGAGCCATCTCTCCAGCCCTAATTTTATTTTTAATATTGGAGAAAAATCAACAAATTACATTAATTTTAACAGTAATTCAGAAAAGCTCTTTATCTCATGGGACTAGGATTTATTAGTAGTTTACAATCAAATAGCTCACTGAACAAAAGGAGTTCTCTGGAGTCTGAAAGAAGGGAAACCTTACAATAGGGAGAGAGAAAGTTAATTGTAATGTTCTCTCCAGCTGGTGACTTTGACCCAGTGATTGTGATGCAAAAATGATAGAGGGTAAAGGAACTTTTATTTTTCTTTCTTTTTTATTTTCTTCTTTTTTTTTTTTTTTTTTTTTTTTTTTTTTTTTTTTTTTTTTTTTTTTTTTTTTTTTGCAGAACCAGGGATGATTGAACTCAGACCCTTGTGCTTGCCAAGGAATCACTTATTCTACTGAGCCATCTCCCCAGCCCCATGGAAAAGCAACTTTTGAAAAACAATTTATCTTTGCTTTCTGCCACAATGACAGTGCAGATTTCTCAAGACATCAAACGGCATGAAGAAAGACAAGGAAGAGTTTGTTTCTAAATGCCTGGAAATGATCTGTGTTTGTTCTCCGACATCTATATTTATGTATAAATGTGCCAGAATGAAAAAGCATTGCTTTATATAACCATCATGCACTTATAAAAATGATTTTTAGAAATAAATGAATGAAGCAAATACACCACTGTGGTTGCATGGTTGACTGTTGTTTCAGTGCTCTTCTCTCATTGCTGAGACAAATGAGACAAAGTACCCGACACCCAGCATAAAGGAAGGAAAGGTTTATTTCACTCGCAGTTGATGAAGGTTTCAGTTCATACTGGGCTGAGCGGCACATGGCAGAGGGCAGCATCTCTTAGCAGCAGAAAGCAGCAACGTGCGAGGAAGGTGCAGCAGGTGTGGCAATACCCAGCCTCGCCTCCTGCCTCACGCTCCATTCAGGTTATCCACCCCAGAGCGGGTGTAGCGCTCACACCCAAAGCCCTAGCATTGGATCTTGAATTAATCACGACCTCTAGAAGCCTGCATGTGGCTTTGGGAGGACAACTAGGCACAAACCACAAGAACTGTCATGGTAGAGTTTATCAAGAGCTTTGAAAGATTCTGGTTGGGGGTGGACACTTGAGATAACTGCTGTATCTTTTCCTTGTGACGAAACACCAGTTTCTCAAAGTTTCGCTTTTTAAAGAGAAAGAGCAATTTCTGACCAGGCCATTTCAAATAACAGGGCTGAAACTGAAGCAATAAAATAAACATCAGAATCTCTTGTCCACCTTAATTTTAGGAGGAGCAAGTAAAGATTGACTTCAGGCCATGAAGACAGGACAGGGGATCTGATAGGTGCTTCTAACAACAACTACAAGGCAGAGAATACATAAAGCAACGGCTCTCGGCTCTCAGCTCTCACAGCAGAAACAGGCACATCTGCATCGTCTGCTTCTTGCAGGCATTTGGGAAGGCACAGAAGGCAGAGCAGGATCCCAGCCAGAGCTGAGCGATGCTGCTGAGTGAGATGACGGGCGAAGCTGAAAAGGCCCTGCACAGCCGGGATGTGCTGGCCATGCATGCAGACACCGGCCAAGGGGCCTTTTGGGGTTTGCTTTCATTTGCCTGTTTTATTGCTAAGTTGTGAGCGCAAAAAAGCTACTACCTGAAACCAGATGCACAAAAAATCACTAAAAAGGAGGAGGCAAAGTGTTTCCTGAAGCTCCTGCAGGACAGAATGAAGGCATCTGTCATGTATGAGACTCCGCAGATGCGCCCTGACCTTACGCAGCTTGAGCGTGAGTGGGTGTAACTCTCAAGAAAGCTTCTGCGACCCTGCGTAACAAAGCTTTAAAACAAGTCTGGAGGAGGTGTGACCCTAAAGGAGTTAAGCTTGTACAGAAAAAGAAAAATAACACTTGGCTGAAAAAATACAGTAATTCTGATTTTCTGACTGCATTTGCAAGGTTATAGTATGAAAAATATGGCCTATAAGTGGGAGATCAATAAATGGAAATATATCCAAAAATTATAACAGCTGTGAAGCTAGATGAGGCCATAACGAGATTATAATAAATGTGCTTGATATTTTTCAAAAATGCGAAAGCATCAGCATTGTGAAGACATAAATAAGAGACATAAAATAGACCCACTAGTAATTCAAAACACAGAGGCAAGTCCTTGCAATGAAAACTACGCTTCAGTTAACAGCATATTAGGCACTGAATGTGAAAAGTCAGTGAACCTGAAGCCACAGCAGGAACTACTCAGAATCACACACACACGCACGCACACACGCACGCACACACACACGCACATGCACACACTGAAAAGAAATTGAATGGGGCAGAAATATATTTGGAGAAAGAACACTGCTCTACCTGCTTTTAAAAAGTGATTAGGGGGCTGGGGAGATGGCTCAGTGGAATAAGTGCTTCCCTGGCAAGCACAGGGGCCTGAGTTCAATCCCCGGTTCTGCAAAAAAAATAAAAATAAAAAGTGATCAATTGTGCCTATTGTTTTATTGCTGTTGAGCTATGGGAGTTATTTTGAAAAGGCTAGAAAATGTGGCACATGGTCTGAATGTTTCCAGAGAAATAATATACCTATTAATGGAGAAATGTGGTTTCCTTTTCCCACCTCTACAGATGTTCTCCCTTTTATCAAGAAGCCCTGCTAATGCAGTCTAGGAAACAGAAGGACTGTTTCTAGACAGTGGTGCCACAAATTGGGCTCCTTACTGCTGCCCACTGCGGGGGACCGTGAGGGGGAGCTTCGCCTCACTCCTGCTGAGCACAGTAATTGCAAATATGGAGGCAGGAAGTGAATGCTCCCAGGAAATCAGGGTGAAGCGGATGTGCCTGCCACACAGGTATCGAGGTGAATTATTTTAATGAATTCAATGTTAGCTTCACGGGGAATACTTTAACATTAATACTTTAAAAAATCCTTTCTGTCAGAACACAAGAACCCAGTCTCCCTGATTGAATATGGATAACTCAGAGAGAGGTGGAGAGCTGGGGACTTACTTAAGGTTTCTGAAAATGTTTGCTTTAACTTCCTGTTACAGCCCAGTTCAAGATGACACTTGTTGAAAATAAATAGTGTATATGTATGTGTCTTACTACAGTTTTAAAAGAACATAAATTTTCTGACTGCATTTGCAAGGTTATTTAATAAACTTAGAGCAAGAAGAGAGATTGGAATTTTCCTGTTGACTTGTTGGAATTCTTTATATATTCTGGATAGTATTTTCTTGTCAGATGAATAGTTTGCAACTATTTTCTTCCAGTCTATAGGTTTTCATTTAATTCTGTCGATTGTTACCTTACCTGCACAGGTGATTTTTGGTTAAACATAATCCCGTTTGTCTATTTTTGCATTTGTTTTATGTGTGTTAGTTGTAACATTTAGAATCTCCTTGTCCAAACCAATGTCCTTTTTCATTCTCTTTGTTTTATTGTAGTAGCTTTAAGAGTTTCCCATTTTTATTTAAGTTAC
>PVKA01048166.1:0-13910 GCA_004027165.1 Ctenomys sociabilis
GGTGGAGTTTGAGGAGCAGGTTAAATTACCCGTAAGGAGCTGATTGGGGCTTCCCCATATGCATGGGAAAGATGAGAGGAAATTATATCCAGGGCTGGGATGGGGCAGAAGGGGGAAGTGCTCATTGGGAAGATCAGCTGTTGTTTTAAGAGCTTCAGCCCTTATGATTAGATGAGCACCATAATAATTGAGCAATTCATGCTGGGGCCAGAGCCTATCATTATTTTGAATGATTTTCCTTCATCTGAACTTACTTTTTTTGTGTTAAGTCTGACATTCAAGCCAGTGGTTCAGCACTGTGGTGTTTTGTAGAGAAAGGAGTGTGGGCACAAGATGAGAAGACACCTTCGGATTGTTCTGGAAGCAGTGGTCCAGTCCTTGCTTCCCTTCCTGACCCTTGATCTTTAGCTATTTGTTTAGACCCTTACAACCCTCCCAGAGGATAAGAGGAAAGAGGGGTGAAATCCCCATGGACTGGTTTTCTAGACAAAGTCAAATGATAAGAAAGATCATCAATTTTGCTTTGCATATTTTCATGAGTGTGTATGTGTGTGTGAGTGTGTGTGTTTATAGCATTCTTCACTCATCTCTGGGGAATACATTCCAAGAATCCCAGTGGTTGCTTGAAACTGGATAATACAAAACCCTGTGTATTTATACTCTGTACCCTATATATCCATACATAACTATGATGAAGCTCAATTTATAAATTAGGTAGAGTAAGAGCTTAATAATAATAATTAACAACAAAAGAGAAAATTAAAACAGTAGACTATACTAAAAGTTTTGTGGTTGTGGCTTCCATCCTCAAAGTATTTGACTGTCCTGTAACCACCTTTCTTGCGCTGATGTGAGATGATGTCACGCCTGTGTGACGAGACAAAGTGAAGCTACTGTAACTGTTGTGATTTGAGGAGTGACAGCCAAACTGTTATGAATTGTTACAAGTTCATGGACACAGTATTTCATTCTTTCCATAGATCTTGGCAACCTTATCATTCAACATTTCTTTCCCTAAATGTACAACTTTCACCCATTCATTTTCCAGCTTCTCTTTGGCCTGTCTGAATTACCAGTGTCACTGCCTTTGCATTTTATTAAATAAAATAAGGGTCAGGTGAGCACGGAAGCTGTGATATGGTACAGTCAATCTGATAATTGAGACAGCTGCTAAGTGACTATTGGGTGGGTACAGTATAGCACTTGAATATACTGGACAGAGGGACAAGTCATATGAGAAAGGACAAAGCATAGGAAGAGGTTTTCTTCACACCACACAGAATGGCATGTGATTTAAAATTTATGGATTATTTTTTTCTGGAATGTTCCATTTAATATTTCAGATTGGTCATGAGTAGCCAACTGTGAAAAGTGAAATCACAGATAAGGGATCTACTACTACATTCTATCTTATTGTAGGTATTTCTGTATCACTAAATATGTAGTTTTTTCATTTTGGTGAAATGCATCAGATACTAAAAATTCCATTGGGAAGACTTAAAGATATTTTGTTTACTAGTCTATCCCCCAGTGTCTACAAGTGCTTGTGCCCAAGTATGTGCCAAAACTCATAAGAATGAAGGGATGCCACTGAGAAAAAGTAGTTGAATTTCTCTTCTTGGGAAGAAGAATGGGAGTAATTGCTATGGGTGTATTTCTTCTTGGGGGTGATGGAAATTTGTTGGAATAAAATTGTGATGATGGTTTTATACTTTTTGAACATACTAAAAAAACATGGTATTGTACCTTTAAAAATAATTAATTTAATGGAATATTAAATATATCCTTTTTGCAATTCCAAAGAAAAAGAAAAAATGTCTTACATACTGTCACAGTTTATGCTTAGCAAATAATTTTTGGATGAATGAATGGAGTTTTCTTTACCAAAGTACTGTTTTTCTCAAAGCATGGTATTTTAGTTTTACGATTTGGTAGTTAATTGGTTAAAAGAAACTATATTTAAGAAATCTGAGGTTTTACTATGGAGCCTGACCTTTGTTTAAGGGATTAGGGGAGTTGGAACATACTTTGGAAAAATGTAGCAGTCTCTCTGGGAAAATAGTTTTGTTTGTGAGTCAGAGATAAGAGTAACTGCCTGTTGAGATTGTTGTCTAGATTTGCCAAAGAAAACAGTTGTGTGGTGCATTTTTGAAGTTTCTAGTATGGAGGAAAGCGAACTCTGTTGAAATAGTCTCAGTTCAAATCATTCCCATTCTAGGGGCTGGGGAGATGGCTCAGTAGAATAAGTGCTTCCCTGGTAAGTGCAAGATTCTGAGTTCAATCTGTGGTTCCACCAAAAAAAAAAAAAAAAAAAAAAATCATTCCCATTCTTTTGTAAAATCAGTTTAAAGTCCTATGAATCTGTTGCTCTTCAGACAGAGAAATCTGTCAAAACAGATTAATGCCATTACTGGAAACATGTAAGCATACTGTGACTAGTAATCTTGAAGGATTTATCAGAATTCATGTAATTGATCCACTTAAAATTGCTAATAGGTTGTTATATATAGTTTTCAAGCCAGCAAAAGCTAACTGCGGAGGTGGATGGTTTTATGTGCTTTTTATCACAGGTCATGTAGAATTCCAAAAATGTATCTTCCTGCATTTCTGGTGACTTTCTTATATTATCTCTTCTCTAAAGTAATAGATCTGAATTCACTTTGAAGCGAATATTTACTGTTGTGCAAATATGCAGTATGATCTTTATCCTATATGAAGAATTATATTGAGAGAAATGGGAAAATGATTTCCTGATCTTAAAAGGAGCTTAAGAGTCTTTGGGTTTTAGTATATATTATCTTTTTGTTTAAAAATTTTTCTAGAAGATGAATGTTCTGTCCTGTTCACATTGCACTAATTCTCTCAAAAGCTTGTGTCTTTTCTTATTATCATTAAATTGTGTGAATTATCTTCCCTTAACTGTTGTATTAACAATTTTTATTTTTATCTCTAAAATTATACCACAGATACTGATATTTATATAGCTATAAACTGGCTTACTTACTTCTCTCCTTGCTGTGACAAAATATCTGACACCCAATATTGAAGGAGGAAAGGTGTTATGGTTTGTGTCTAGCTGTCCCCCCAAGCCTCATGTAGTCATGGGGTGGGGACATGAGTTTGTGATGATCCACTAGGATTATGTGTGATCCAAGGCTGGGATTATGGTTTTAGTACTTCTGGGATTATGGGTATAAGGACTTCCCCCAGCCTGGGGCAGAGAGCCTGAATGTAATATAAGAGACAGAGACAGGCTTTCTTTAGCCAGCGATTTGCTTCTTTGTTGTCATTGTTGCTGTTTGGCCACCATGAACTGCTCTCTCTGCCCTGTGCCCCTCTGCCTTGGAGCCAGCCGAGTATGGACTGAAACCCGCAGTAAATAAACCTTTTCCTCCTTCATTTTGGGTGTTGTGTATTTGTCCCAGCATCGAGAGAGGAATAACCAAGACAAAAGGTTTATTTCGCTCACAGCTTGCAGCGGTTTCAGTCCATAATCGGCTGGGTGCTGGGCAGAGCGGCATGGCCGAGGGGCATCACAAAGGAGAACAGTGAGGTGTCCATGAGATGAGAAAAGCAGCAAAGAAGGAGTGTTGGCAGCGTCACTCTGCCCCTTTGTACTCCAGCTAGTCTACCAGGATTAGTGCAGTGCCAAACCTATCAGTGGGCCGATTTAATAATCACACACCCTTCAACCCAGAATTATACCATAAATCAAACACACACTCTAGATCCAGCTACCTCTGAAAAAGCTTCACCTATGACCACACAAGGTTTTAGGGACACATCTTAACACAAGCCATAACATAAGCTTATTTTTGGTGTTGGGAATTGAACTTAGGGCCTTGCACTTGCCAAGCAGGCTCGGTCTGTGCCACTGAGCTATATTCCCGGCAACTTAAGCTTTATAATACTATTAGTATTAAACATTTATGCTGTTTTCTTACCATCTAGTAGGAAGTGTACTGTACTTATTTATATTATCTCATTGCATTCCCACAATCACTCTCTATGATGAAAGATGATTTCATATCCTTATTTTAAAGAAGATCCCTCATGAAGAAAAGAAACACGTTGGTCTTTTCACTATTCTCATTCTTCTTATGACTGTGCAGGTTAACAACATAGAGATCCCAGAACCCTGCAAGCGGTGATTCCCTCCCTTTAGCATGCATGGGAGACTCTTGTAGACCTGAAATCCACCCCCAAGAAAATTCTAGAACTCCAAAGAATCCACATTTCTGACATACCCTCAGTGATACTGGTACTGCTGACCCAGGACTACATTTTGAGAACCACTTTTTAAGGGAATTTTGGTGAAAGTTCTATACTCTCTCCTTGGGTACATATCTAGTTGACAGTGGGAGCTCATGAAGTATCAAACTCTAGCAAAATGATTTATCAGTTTGCTACCAGGGAGTGGTTTGGCATTGGTGGGAGTAGGTGGGATGAAAGTTACTGGTCAACTGAAAACTGGTTTGATGGCTCAGTTAAGAGGACCTAGGAGACTATGAGAGGAGCTCCTGGAGGACCCAGAGGGGCACTGGATGTTGTGGGCAAGTTGTAAGAAATGCTTTAAATGGGAAGGGAAACAAGAGTGGGAGACACATGGGAGGATTGAGGAAAAGAGATTAAAAGAAATTAAGATGTGTTCTGCACATGTGCAAGCTCCTCCAGGGTAAGTGCAATGATTGTGTACTGCAAATGCACTAATCAAAAATGTTTCTAGCAGAGTTGTTAAAAGATATGGCTGCTGTCTGTATTGTCATCATCACTACCTTCTCAATTCAGAGCTCTTGCATCCAGCCAAACTGTACCTCTGAGCCCACTAAATAGCAGTTTCCCTTCCCCTCCCTCTCTCCACAGCCCCTGGCAACCACTATTTGCTCTCTCTAGAAATTTGACCACTTCAGGCCTCTCATTTAAGAGAACTCTTATAACGTTGTCTTTGTGGTTGATATAGATTTCTGTGATTTGAATAGACCTTCAGTTATAAAAATACAGTACAGATATTCCTCACTTAACAACCAAATTCTGTTCCTGTGACTGGTCATTCAGTGAACTGGTCGCTAAGTGAGGAACGGTATATAGTATACACAATATGCAGAGCAAAGTAGTGATCAAAGGAAACTCCAACTTGAGGACTTCTATCTGTAAAGACTTACACGCAGCGCTGTAATGTGTAACAGACCACAAAACTACAGTACTTTACTATACAACACCACCAGCAAACGTTATAGTGCTGTATTGTAGAAGAAGCCACCATAAGGCCACACCACCGCTACCATTCCTGCAGCATAAATCTGAATAGCCACTGGCCAGGTAGGGCATCAAGGAATATCTGTAGTAATAACTCTAAGAGTGAATGGAATGTAAACAAATATTTGAAAAAATCCAATTGGGAACTATGGTCTTTGGGCATTAGAGAGTTTATATTATCCTATTTAAAATCTACTTAATTATCAGTGTACTGTGGCCCGAGGCTACTCTGAACACAGAGACTCCTTTCCCATCTCCTGATAGCTGAATATTGTTCCCCATTCTTGCAAGAACCTATCCTTGCTGGGCCTGGTGTTGCAAGCCTGTAATACCAACACTCTGGAAGCCTGAAGCAAGAGAATTACAAATTCAAGCCCAGTCTGGGCAACTTAGCAAGGTCGTATCTGGGTGGAGAGTGTATACATCAGTGTGAAGGCCCTGGCTTGACCCCCAATACCAAATATAAACTCAAAAACCCTATCCTATTGATGCCCACGAGGCTATGTTCTCAGGACACCAAACTCATCCATTCATTTATTTATTGGCAGATACTCGCCTAGCACACACTAGGTGCAAGGCCCATGCAAGCTGCAGGTTCATGGAGGAGAGCCACATCTCCTCTGCTTCCCTATATCCTCTTCACCCAAGCTCTCCAGGGGGTCCCAGAACTTTTATGAGAGTGACATTCCTCAGTTATCCTGTGCATGCAGAGTGACATGTGCCACATCCAGAGGACTTCCTAGAGGACAAAACTTCTGACTCCAAATGTCTTTTAAAACTTTCAACTAAGTCACTGAGAATCTCTTTAATTTAGCTGTCCTCCCATGCCTGAAGCAGAATGTGCTGGATTTAATTTAACGTTTTCTCTGTGGCCGAGGTCTGTGTTGCACTGTAAATATTGATTTGCTCTCTCACTAAGTCGCTCAGGGCAGCCGCATGGAAGCCAGCAGCTGCTGCTGTTCCAGCTGTCACTGCTCAAGGTGTCTCCACATCACCTTCTAATCTGCTTGCTCTGGGAAGATGTAAAGAAAAATACCCAGATATTCCAAGCTTTGAACCAACTCACCAAACTGAAGATATAGACTAGAGCAGAAGAGAGTTTGTGTCCTTTAAAAGTATCTATGCTATTTCTATCTGTATAAAATTCCCAATACAGTTGGTTCCTGCTTTTTGATGGGCAAACTTAAGATTTTTCAGCTTTATAATGGTTTAAAAAATCAGTATGCATTCATAGGAGACCATACTTCACATCACAGGGTTTGACCTTCTCCTGGGCTAGGGATATGAGCTGAAACACTGTCTTGAGAAACTGGGGATGGCAGTGAGCATAGCTTCCAGACAGCCACACGTTCATGGGGATGAACAACCGGTACCCTCAAGGGTGCTGTGTTATAATTTAGGCGCAGTAGTGCCTCTGTAAATGATAGTAGTTTCCATCTACGGTGGGTGTATCATGGACCTATTCTGAGTTGAAGAGCACTTCTTCATTTGGTCATATGGCACCAGAATGGGGAAGAGTCTGTTTCCTGATCTCCCTTGAAACATATGTAGCCAACATGACTAGGAGCCAGCCAGGGAGATGTAGAAAGAAACGTAATGGCAGCAGGGTGAGGGTCTTATGAGAGTGTGAGCATCCTTCTTTATAACATACATAAAACATCAGTGTGGTAGGTGGAGTTTCAGCCTGGGCCATATTTTTGAATATATAAAAAACATATTTAGGAAAAGTGGAGCAGAATGGTTAAAGCTGTCTGGTTCAACATAACTGATGCTGTCACACCAGGCACAATAGGAATTTTTAGGTAGAAGAGGAATGAACTCATATTTATTCGGTATGAGCTTGTATCTTGGTTACTTGTGGTAAAATTTCATTGTGCGAAGTACACCAGCAATAAATCTGATGAAGGGATCTGGATGCCTGGGAAATGAGTTCCACATCAGTGGTTTAAGAAAAATTGTCCTCAGCTCCTCAACATGTAAGTAAATTCAGAAGGAGGCTGCTGTGCTTGGGCAGGCATTTGGAGTCTTCCTGCGCCCCAGGTCCCCGCAGCCTCCCATTCTGAATCGCCACAAGATAGTTTGAAGACTGATGGGAAGGTCCCTCCCAGAGTTACACACCGAGTGGAAGGTAAATAAAGCCATCCTCAGACCACCAAGGTCTTAAGCGTCCCCTTGGGGCCTCTGTAGGTGCATGTTTTTACCATTTACCACCATCCCACTGAACACCTCAGTGTGAATATGGCTAGATTTTCCCGAGACTGGTGGGCTTCCGGCAACTCCACCCCCCGGCAAGCAAGCAGAAAATGCCTTTGAAAACAGTTATGACTATCCATACTCTTTACTGCATAAGCCATATGGGGCCATTCAGACTGCTGTCAGTAGTCATACAGTGGTGCATGAATTAGTAAAGTAATGCTTTTAAAAAATTTTTATTTGTTATTAGTACATGTTTGCAATACATAATGATTACACTCCTCATGGGAAGTTGGTACATGTATATAACATATCTGAATTGCCCACCCCCTTTCCTCCATCTCTTGGTTCTCTTCCCTTTTACAAAAGACCTAGCTCCCTGCTTTCTTTCTTTATATTTTGGGTTCATCATACAAGAGAAAGCATGTGATACCTAAAGCTGTCTCTCTGGTTTGCTTCACTTCACATTATGGTCTCAAGGTGTACCCATTTCCCTACAAATGAGTCAAGTTTCTCCCTCATTGTGACAGAGAGGGACTTGATTGCATATAAATACCATGTTTTCTTTATCCATTCATCTACTGATGGATGCATCTAAGACCTACCTATTGGGACATAGGCTTCCGTATACATGGGTATGTGTGTAGCACTGTAATGTGATCTCTTTAATTCTTTTGGGAAGATATTTAGGAGTATCTGGGTGTAACAGAGTTTTTAGTTTTCGGTTTATTACTAATCTCCATACTTATGTCCATAGGGGCTGTACTGTGGTAGTTTACCATTCTCACCAATTGATGTCCATGGGTTCTTTGTCCTAGCCTATAGCCTTGTTAACATTTGTTATTATTTGATTTCTTGATCCTAGTCATTACTTCTCCAATGACCAAAGGTATAGAGAAGTTATTCTTATATTTAGGGGCTGGGGAGATGGCTCAGGGGCCAGGGAGATGGCTCTGGAATAAGCGCTTCCCTGGCAAGCACAAGGGTCTGAGTTCAATTCCTCGTTCTGCAAAAAAAAAAAAAAAAATTATTGTATTTAGTAGCCAGTTTAACTTTTTTTGAAAGTTATCTATTCATTTTAGTTGTTCATTTTTTGGTTGGGTCTCAGTTTAGGGGGATTTTGTTGTTATTCTTTATATATTGTAGACGAATCCTCTGTTCTAGGAATACCTGGCAAATTTTTTCCCCATTCTGTGGGTTGTCTCTGCATTCTATTGGTGTTTCCTTTAACACAATTTTAATTTGACATAATTCTATTTATTGATTCTTGGTGTTATTTTTTATGCAACAGGGGCTCAGTTCAAAATGTCCTTGCCTATGCCTATGACTCTAAGGGTTTCACCTATTATATATTCCAGAAAATTAAGTGTTTGATTATTAATAATGTTGATAGCAGTAGTCGTGAATTTAGTGTGCGCTTTGTGCCAGACTAGGAACCAAGTACATCATTCCTCATCCTCACTCAGCTCATATAACAAGTTGTACTCTCCCACTGGGCAGGCGAAATTTACATCCGAAGAGACTGAGTAATGTGTCCAGCAAACCATGATTCTGGCTCCTTGATGGCCTTCAGAGCAGCCTTCCACCGTGCTTCCCATCAGAAGGCGTGGCACAAGGAAAAACCCTGAAAACCTTTGGTAGATCATGCTATCAGTCCCCTGAACTTTTCTGTGAGTATGTTGTTCATATTATCACCATGAATCCTCAGTCATGTCATTAACATATACCATAATAGTCCTAAATCATGCGATCATATTGTATTATGCCTGATCATCTTATTCTCACTGTAATCTAATTTTACACAATGATGTTAGATCATTTGTATATCACTCCCTAGTCTTTCTCACCTTTTTTTAGTTTACATTTTTTCACTTTTCCTCCTTCTTGGGGAATAGTACCCCAGTAGACAAGGAAGGCTGTGTTCATCACTAGTTTGTTACGTTGGTTGACCAGAAGGTGTGGGGTACTGAGAACTTGGTTATGCACCACACTTCTCTGGGACTCAGTATGTAGTCTGTAGTGTGTTCATTAGTCTATGTTGAGGTCAACTTGGAGCTTAATAGAAATTCAGATTCACGCCCCAGGCCCACTAGATCAGGGTTGACAATGTAAGAGACCTCAAGGGGTTTTCGGCGCCGTAAGGTTTGAGCAGCACAAGTCATATGTCCACCGAGCAAGCATGGTGTGGCTCAGCCCACCCCAGAGGCAGCGTCCAAGGGAGAGGAGAGCACAGAATCAGCAAGAGGATGGGCCTGGGTGGAGCTCAGTGCCTGCCTGGCTAGCCCAACATGCCAAGTTTGATCCCCAGTACCACACATGCACAGAAAAAGAATCAGCAGGATGAGGACCCCAGCCCAGCTCAGAGGTGTGAGAAGTATGGGAGAGGAGGTGTGAGGAACCCTGTGAAGCCCAGCTGCTGACCCAGCACCTCCGCCATCGTGCAGATGCAATAGGAGCCATCAGCCCGACTTGGAAGCTCTGTGGAGAATTAAGTACGAGGTGATGAAGGTCATGAAAGTCGTTTAAGGGAATTCATGTGAGAGAGCTTCACTGAATGAATTTCCCAAGTACTGGTTCCTTCAGGGATGAGGAAAGCTGTTAAAAAAAAAAGATTTCCCCATTGAAAAGTAATTTTGTTTAAATTTTTAAAAATCCTAGTCCTCTTATCTACTTTGGCTTTCATTGGAATTAATAGGAGTGTGAAAACATTGACCTCATTTGAAATTCCCTTTCAGCAAATGGTCAAACCTTTGTTTTCCGCTCCATTGTTTTCAAAACTGGTGCATAAAAATAATGCTTATGCTTCAGGCCTGTGCCAGGCCTCTAACCTCCTGCAATCCCCTGACTCACACAGTCCCTCTGTTTTCTGCTTACATGCAAACCTCACTCAGCTCCTCAGGCTGCATGGTCCATTGTCAATAATTGTTTGTTAATTCCTGTGGCTATAATTCTTGTAATATCTTTTCCCAGTGATAATTGGATCTAAGCAAGTGGGGTATCACGTGCTATATTTTTCCTATCAAAGCAACTTTATGTCATGCACGCATGATAAGTGGTTGAAGTTTCAAAATCTGTTCTAGGAAAAATGTCTTGCTTCCTAGAGATTATAAACAAATAGACATAGACAAGAACCAGTATATTTCTATCCAGCTTTAAGTATTGGAATGAGGTTTTTAAAATACACTTTGTTGTTTGACTTCCAAGACGTGAATTTGAAAAACAACACAAAAATGCCAAAATACTCTTGGCTTTGTGTTTTTGTAACATATTTGGAAAGTTAGTATGAGGTCAAAAGAGATAGCCATTGAGATACCAAAGATTAAGGTCTTCTAGTAGTGATACAGACTCCGAAGTATTGAGTGAGTCAGTTTCATAGATGATATTTTATAACACTTACTGGTTGTAGAAGCTTTTATCATTTTACTTCATTGAATTTGATAAGATGATGTAACATTCTTATCTATACAGAGAACCTCAATTCCTCTTAATGAACCACAGTCATATTTTGAGTTTTCAGGCTTAAGACAATTGTATTCTTACTGTGAAAAAACATTCACTTTCTTTGGCACAGAAGTGATGGGCTTTATAACCCATAAGGATGAAGGCATTATACATTTAAGAAATACATATGAAAAACAACACTGAGTTTCTGACTCATCCACAAAGAATGGCTATCAATCATCAAGAAACCAACCAATAACCAATATCGGTGGGGTGGTGGGGAAAAAGGAGCTCTTCTCTGTTGGTGGGAGTGTGGACTGGGGCCCCACTGTGGAAATCAGTGTGGAGATTCCTCAGAAACTAAGACTAGAGGTTCTAGACTACATGTCAAGTATACGTCAAACCACCTGTTCCTCTTCTTGGAGTCTTTCTGAAAGAATTGAAAGCATCAAACCACAGTGATAGATGCCTGCCAATGTCTATAGCATCACAGTTGGCAACAACTAAATCTTGGAAACAGCCCGAGTGCCCATGAGCTAATGAAAGGGTAGAGAAGATGTGGCTTTTTTATGTAGTGGAGTACTACTCTGCCAACAAGAAGGATATCCTTGAGACATTTCTAGCTAACTGCATGCACCTTGAGGCCATTCTCTTAAGTTAAACAAATTTGACCCACATGTGTAAGTAGGGCACCATTTCTCTGGTGTGAGAAAGCAAGAGAGTAAATAAGGGCCAAAGTGTACAACAGATATTGTGAAATAGGAAGATAATGCTCAAATGAGGAGGGAACAAGGGAGGGAGAAGGGGAAAAGGAAGGGAAAAGAAAAAATTGATAAGAAAATAAGGAAAAAATGGAAACAAAGATTTTGTAAATGAGAGGAAGAGGGGTTGAAGGTAGGGTAGGGGAATGGGGGAGAAGAATCAAGTTATACCATGTACAGGTACAAATTCCCTATAATGAATGTTCTCTCTCTGTCTTTCTCTGTCTCTGTCTCTCTCTCTCTTTCTGACTCTCTCTTTCTCTCTGTCTCTCTGTGTCTGTCTCTAATGTACCAATAAACTTAATAAAAATATTTTTAAAAGAACAAAGACATGATAAAATACTGTGACCACAAAACATGGAGGAAGTTAAGGTTCCTGTTCAGCATTTGGACAGAAATAATTTATCAAAAATGATTTTTTTAGGGTGGCCGGGGAGATAGCTGAGCAGAGTAACTGCTTGCCTGGCAAGTGCAAGGGCCTGAGTTCAATCCCTGGTTCCACCAAAAAAAAAATTTTTTTTAAAAATCCATTTAAGGTTAGGAAGATGGGTCAGTGGCATAAGCACCTACATGTCAAGTACAAGGTCCTGAATTCAATCTCTGGTACTGGGGAAAATCCCATTTAAAAATCACTTTCACTTGGAAAAATGTAAATGAGTCAAATAAAAAATTAATTTTAGCAATGATCAAATAAAGGTCTGTTGTTGAAATTGCAAGTACCCGCCCTGTATGAGTCAGCTGGGAAGCTCGTCTTGCCTTGAAGACCTGGCATGTCAAAGCTAGGCTTGTATTATTGGTGGTCTGATGTAAGGTGTTCAAAACAAGTGGTAGGCACAGTGCTCGGCTTTCAAGAAGAGACTGGACATGTTATGCATTGAGACATTTAAGAATAGCTAGCAGCAATCTATATTTGGAAACAGACAACATTCCTCCACTGGAATAGCCATTAGGTGACTGTGAATGTAGGAATCCACAGGAGGAGAAATGCAAAAAATCCATAAAACGAAAGAGAAGGAAGAAATAATGCACATGGGGGAAGGCGGACAATGACATGTACTGGGGCATACAGAGACCTCCGGTTAGAAGCTGTGTCTTACAAACATTTAGGGAAATGGAGCGCAGTGGGCAGTGCGCGAGCTCTCCCCAGGCAGCCAAATCTGCCTCTGAAAGCAAGCATCACAGGCATTTTTTCACCTCTGCCCACCATTTGAGACAGACATACACAGTGGCAACAATAGCAGAGGAGTTTCTTCATGGGTCTATTCATATTTACTCTCTGCAAAGAAATTTTCCACTGACAGCCGTCAGCATCTTCTTAGTACTTTGATCTTAATGCTGTCACTTTGGAGATTAAGACATTCAGAATATTCTCTGTGCCACTTAGCTGTTAACAGTGCGTTCCAGGACCCTGGGTACTGAATCATGTCTCCCATCTTGGAGAAGCCAGGCATGAGAATCTGGGTGTCTACACTTGGCTAGAAAAACTGACACAATTAGTAGATGTCAGAACATGGCTCTCTCTTTCTCTGTCTCTCTTAGAAACCATGGGTGATTATTTCTCCTTCATTGTGTGCAGCATCCTCTTGAGATCCTTTGGGGAGGGATTGTGTCAGATGGGGGAATTGTGATTAACGATGAGGGCTTTGTGGAGCCATCCTGTGTGAATGTTTTATCCTCAGTTACACCCTGTCTGCCCCCACAGATTGCTCTGGGCCAGAGCTGCGAGGCCTTCAGAGCTGGCCTGGGCCAGCCCTGTTATTTTGGCTGATGAACAAACTCCGAGAGGGTCAGGGTAAGGATCAGGTAGTCTGGTCCCAAAGCCAGGACTAGAGCCAAGGATCCCCATTTACAGGATATTGTTTTCCCTACCTCACACAATGTCAGTCCACTCACCATTCAGTTCAACTGCTATTTGATCCTTTTTTTTTTTTTTTTTTTTTTTTTTGTCTTTTTGAGACAGGGTCTCACTATGCAGCTCAGGCTGGCCTTAAGCTCACTTTGTAGCTCCGGCTGGTCTTGAACTCACAACAATCCTCCTGCCTCAGCCTCCTGAGTGCTGGGATTACAGGCCTGCGCCACCACGCCTGGCTTGCTGTTTGATCTTACTGTGCTAAACTGGACTAACCCCTGGGGTGTTTAGGGTGGGCAGATGTGGGCCTCCATAGTTTTGGATGGGGAGAGGAAGAGAGAGGGTGCATTGATAGTACACCTCACCGCTGAAGACAGGCATGGCACAGGCACGACACAGGCACGGCACAG
>PVKA01048167.1:0-13934 GCA_004027165.1 Ctenomys sociabilis
AAAAAAAAACAAGATGTAGAAAGCTCATCATCCTGTCTGTCTCTGTGACCTGCCAGGTCTAGTCAAGAAAATGCAAACAAGCATGTTGCAAGACTGACTCTCATGGATACTCAATGAATTTTCAATTGTATGTGGTGGTGCACATTTGAAAACCCAGCACCTGGAAGGCTCCTGGAAGGCTGAGGCAGGAGGATCGCTGTGTTCTCAATGCCAATATGAACTACCTAGTAAGATTGCCTTAAAAACAAACAAAAGAGGGTACAGGAGATGGCTCGGTAGAATCAGCTAGAAAAAGTACTTCCCTGGCAAGCACGAGAGTCTGAGTTCAATTCCCAGTTCGACAAAAAAAAAAAAAAAAAAAAAAAAAAAAAAAAAAAAAAAAAAAAAAAAAAAAAAAAAAAAAAAAAAAAAAACAATTAAAAAAATGAAAGAATCAGATAACTTAATAGCTATCCTGCTAAGATCCTAATATGTTGGTTTATATTGACTTACCCCATCCCCTTTTGTTTGGCCTTGTGAGACAGGGTCTCACTATGTAGTTCAGGCTGGCCTTGAACTCACTTTGCAACCCATGCTGGCCTCAACCTTCTGAGTGCTAGGATAAGGGGCAGGGAGATAGCACTAGTTGCATAATGGTCTGCCTGGCAAGCACAAGGTCCTGAATTTGATTCCTGGTACCAAAAATAAAAAAATAAAAAAGATAGATAAATAAATAAAATCATATCCTGAGGGCTCGGATTACAGGTGCGAACCACCATGCCCAGCTGAGTTAACCCTTCTTTAGATGAACCAAATGCATTGGATTGTGTAGGTGTGCAGAAGTGATAGAAGAGGAGCCTGCCAGAGCTGGCTCGGGGGCTGGTGTGGTGCACACACAAACTTCAATGGCCCATATTTGGGCTGTTTCCAAATTCAGCAAAAGTTAAACTAATAACTTATTAGCTTATATTAATTTAAATATATTTCTCCCACACTCAGAAGAATTCCCTCCTAAAATTCCCTCTGCATTTCACCAGCCCAGGCTCTAACCTAGAGCTCTAACCTCTGAGCTCCAGTTCTACAAGGCCTTAGTAAACTCTGACCCCTGCTGACTTCGCCTCCCACAGCTGCTTCCTGACACACTCAGCTGCGCAGGCCTTCGCACTCGCCATCCACTTTGGTGCTACATGGTAGCCGAGGTCCCTCCTAAGTCCTCTGCCCACAGTCCCCTCATCCTTAGTGGCCCCCAGTGCAGTCTCTGTCCCCCCATGGGCCTGTGTGGCCATGACGGAGGATGGACAACAACATCAGCTCCACCTGCAGGGAACCCACTCATGGCTGGCTGCGACGCTCAGATCAGCAAGGGCCTGGACACAAACTCTTTTATTGGTGTCCTACTCAGAGCTTTTCTTCAACAATCAGTGTTGTGTCACAAGGTACAGTACTCTTATTTTGAAACCTCACAGTATTTCTGAATTAGCAATAATCATGACTCAGATACACCTCACTGGCTACAATAAGGACACTGTGCAAAACTGATTTTATTTCTGAAACAAAAATTGAAGGCCCAGCATTTCCTGACCAAGAGGAGGTGGTGCCATCGATCTGGCAGGGGACTCAGACTTGGGCCTGGCAGCCACACGTCTGGAGGTCTTCACAGGGTCGGCTGGGATCCTGAGGGCTGTGAGAGCCCCTACTCTGCAGGGGCCCTTGGAGGGCTCTGCTCACTGTAGAAGCAAGCAGTGCAGGCACACACACCTGTGCTGGAGTGCAACCGCTAGCCCGCGCACCTGCCCGCTCTTGACCTCTGGTGAGCTCCTCATCTTCCTGAGCTCCAGCTTCCCTGAGGGAAAGTGAGGTGTTTATAGAACCTGTCTTTAGAGTGGGGATTAGGTGGAAGGATCAGTCAGTATTCGATGAGTGTGGCTATTATTAGGAAAGTTGTCATCTGTCCCTGACCACAGAGGTGGCACAGTCCAGGCCAGAGGGCACATAGCTGCATGATGAACGGGCAGAAAACAGTATCACCCAGCAGCCTGGAATGCCACATTCATACCATAGGCACTGTGATCCTGGTGCCAAGGAGACAGGCCCAGGGCACCGGGCACTACACTGATTGACTTTTTTTTTTGTTTTTTTACTATAAAAATATTGTTTCCTTACATTCTTTTTTTCTTCCCTCTATATTCCTGGAGATGGGCGCCAGGGCCTTCGCACTGAGCTGCATCCCATGCCTTTTTTCATTTTTTATTTTGCGGGTGGGGTTTTCAGGATGATTTTCCCAGGATGACTTTAAACTTATAATCCTCCTGCCTCAGCCTCTCAGAGTGCTGAGATTACAGGTGAGTCCACTATGGCATGGCACTTTTAATTTTGAGGCTGGGCTTGGTGACATACACCTGTAATCCCAGCACTTGGGAAGCTGAGACGGGGGATCGTTGCAAGTTCGAGACCAGCCTAGGCTACCCAAGTGAGTTGAAGGCCAGCCTCAACTGCATAGTGAGAGCCTGTCTCAAAAGACAAAAAAAACATTGACACAGGTGGTGCTAAGATGTCCAAACTGGCCTTGAACTTGCCTCAGGTCCCCAAGTGTGATTATAAGCATGTGCCATTGCAACTGGTGAGGATATATATTTTTAAGTCTCTTGGTATCTCAATTTACATTTTGTGAGTTTCATAGCACTAATTCTGCACACTGGCTATAGGAAAGATTAAATAGCTTTCTGAAGATTTATCCTGCTGCAAATCTGTCAGTGCTGGGTATTTCTGGCTTCAATGTGTACACAGAGGGATCTCCTCATTTTGAAGGTATTGCTTCCACAGCTCCCAAGTCTGCTACATACACCATACTACTCCGGTTCTACCTGTAAATGGATCAGCACCACTTGTACCTGGAGGACCTGCATTTGTCCTCATGTGGCTGAGACATGAAAGGGATGAACCATCACCTAGAAGGGGCTCTGACTGACTACTGAAGAGGATGTCAACAGAATACCCGAGGGCATGCAATGTAAGAAGACAAGCTAAGGAAGGACAGCAACTTATTAGAGGCCAAAAAATAACAGAGAAAAGCAAACAGACAGGCACAGAAACCCATGAGTGGTGAGAGATGGCAGCATGCACCCTGACAAGCACAAGCCCATGTTAGGGACAGGAAACAGTGTCATCACACCAGCGGTGGCCAGGACAGTAAGGAGCTGATCTCTTGGCGCCAGTGTTTTTTGCAGGCCAAGAGGCCAAGGAGATGCTACTGGATGCCAGACACACAGAGGGTGCCCTGAACTGCTAGGCTGGCGGACAAGATAGCCCGGCCATGCTTGCTTTCCTGAGAAACACATGATCAGGTAGGGGACTGTTCCACCTGCACAATCTTGGCCCCCTGCCAGAAAGACAGCTGGAGAGGGCTCCTGGGCAATAATGCATGAGCCAAATGAAAAATGAAAATTTGCAAAGTGACTGAGCCAAAAGACGATGCTGTGTTCGCAGAGTCCCTCACATGTTCTCTGTCATCTGAAACATAGAGCAAAAAATAAACGCTCATAGAATTAATGAACAAACAAAGACACCCGCAATGCACTGGCTCTGGTGGGGTCCAAGAATAAGCAGGGGGTTGTTTTTTGAAGGAGGGTCTCACTATGTAGTCCAGGTTGACATCAAGCTTGCAGCACCCCTCCTGCCTTAGCCTCCCAAAAGTTAGTATTATAGCTGTGAGCCACCACACCTGGACAAAGGTAAGCATTTTTTTTTTTTTTTTTAAACAAACTACCTATTTTGCCCCCACCATGGAAATTTGGAGTTACTGGACAGTTATAAAATTAAAGTTGTAAGTTCATAGTGAAAACAAACAAGTTAACTGACTCAGATAAAATACCCACCTGGGGTACTGATAGCAAAATGAGCCTGCTACATTAGAGATCAGCTTGTAGGATAGGCTACAGAATATTTCAGAGGCTCCAAGGAAAAATGACCAAGAGCACACTCCTGAGGGGACATCAGGCTCTGAGGTAGCAGGTTAGCATTGCTGCCCACTGGCTTTACCTTCCTAAATGAGACAAGCCCAACGGCATGGCCAGGAACCCACCTGTGTAGAACTTCATCAGGGATGGTACCAGCAACTTGGTGGACAGAGGGTGGTTTTCGATCATCTCGAAAAATTTCTGAGTGCGGGGCTGGACAGCGGGGTTGGTCATGAACATGACTTCTACAAGCTTGGCCACCAGGTATGGGTTCCGGATATAGCTCTGGTTGCACAACATCACGACGAGGAACATCACGATATCCTGAGTACAGGGCTCATAGAGCACCTGGGGTGAGTATCTGGATGGGAGGGCGACATGGGCAGGGAGAGAGCTCAGAAACTCATGGTCACTGGCTGGAGGTCCAGGTGCGAAGTCCAGGAGCAGAGGCTCTGTATGCTGTTCCCCAAGCTCAATGATGGCATGCTGTGACCTGGTAGATTTTATTTCATTTTACCTATTTACTCTATTTCTTGCTTAATGAGACAGGGTCTTTTTAAGGAGTCCAGGCTGGCCCTGAATCACTCTGTAGCCTAGCCTAGCCTCAAAATAGCAGTGATCTTCCTGACTCAGCCTTCTAAATGCTGGGGTTACAGCCATGCACCATCACAAAAGATCATCATTACCAAAATCTAAAACAAGTTTTTGACAAAGTTTTTTTGAGGACCCAGGAATTGAACTCAGGCCCTTGCGCTTGCCAGGGAAGCACTTATTCTCCTGAGCCATATCCCTGGCTTCCTGTCTGACAAAGTTGCTTTAATTTTCTGCAAGTATAATTAAAAAACAACAACAAACACATGAGTGAGCTGGAAGAGCAGAGGAGGGAGAGGAGGGGAGGGAGGGGGCAAGGAGGGGAGAGGGGAGGAAGAGGAGGAGGAGAAAGTTTTCAAATAGGTGGTATGTTACAGTGTTTGGGAAAACTTTTCTGAATAAATATAACTTACGTGGCTTCAATCCAAGGCTGATTTTCATTCAACAGACTAGGATTTTCCTTCACCCTTTGCATTTTCTTATCATTCAAAACATATTCACTGCTGATTTAGGCTCATGTCGAGACAGCTTTTATGACAGCAATATAATTCGCTTCACTGACTTTTGACTCTTACTTAAAAAATTATATGAACCCTGTTATTTTCCTGTTTGTTAAAAAGTGTTTTTAATTCGTGACCATGAACTTACGGTGCTTTTACTTTTGAAAACAGACTTCACATACCATTTTCTTCCCTAGCCAGTATGACTACAATGCTACTATCACAATAACAAGGAATTACATTTTGAATTCTTCTAGCATAGCATGTTTTAAAAGTGCAACATGGAATTGCTTTGCTTTGTGGTTTTGGGGTCAAACCAAGAACCCTGTGCATGTTAAGTGAGTGTTCTAACATTCACTGAGCTATCTCTCAGGCCCTAAAAGGTGGTTTTATAAGCCAAGTCAGAATCTGAGAAACTGGGGGAAAAGAATCTCAGGTATAAATCATAAGGTCAAATCATTTCTTCAAATGCTTTCTCTAAGTTTATGACTGAGCCAAATTTTGGTACAAAATACAGATGTGGGTATTCCTGGTTTCTGGGTGCTCACTTGGGGCAGGTGTGTATGTATTCATGTTTTGTTTTATTTTGTTTTGGTGGAACCAGGGATTGAATTCAGGCCCTTGTGCTTGCCAGGGAAGCGCTTGTATCTACTGAGCCATCTCCCTAGCCCTGTATTTATGTATTAGAGACAAGGTCTTCATTATGTTCAGGCTGGCTATGAACTCAGTGACCCTCCTTCCTCAGATCCCAGGTACTGGGGGTGCACCTAGAGATTTAGGATGTTTACAAACCATGTGAATCTTGTGTTTCTCAGAACACATGCTCAGCTTCCAGAAATTCAACTCCATCGTCACAGAATATGCCAAGACAGGGCTGGTGGCAGCTCAGTGGACTAAGCGCCTGCCTACAGGAGGCTGTGGAGGCCCTGCCCTCAGGCACACTGAGCTAGCCATTGAGTCTGGGCATGGTGGTGCATGCCCATCATCCCAGTGCTGGAGAGGCTAAAAACAGGAGGGTCACCAGGAGTCCAAGCTGCACAGTGAGACCCTGTACCAAAGTACATTAAAAAAAAAAAAAAAGATCTGCACGTGAATCCTGCTCTATTCTGAGGTATAGTCTGACAGGGCCTGGTGCCACAAGCAGGTTTTCTTTTCTAGTTTCTGGGCAGCACCTGGTTAAAAAGTTATAAAATGCAGCTTTGCAGTGCAGTTCCTCACGCATGTACACTTGATGTACAGAAGTATATTATGTCTATAATCCCAGCACTCGATAGGCTGAGGCAGAAGGATTGTTGTGAGTTCAAGACTAGCCTGAGCTACAAAGTGAGCTGAAGGCCAGCCTGAACTGCATAGTGAGACCCTGTCTCAAAAAAAGACAAAACAAAGAAAAAACAGAAGTATATTAAAGTATATGTTAGACCCAGGCATAGTGGTGCATGCCTACAATCCCAGCAGCACTTGGGAGGCTGAGGAAGGAGGATCACTGTGAGTATGACACCAGTCTGGGCTACAAAGTGAATTCCAGGCCAGCCTGAACTGGATAATGAGACCCTACCTAAAAAAGACAAAAGAAAAAGCATATGTCAGAGGTACTTACTGTACAATAAAAAATAAAAATTCAGCAATATCTTCTACATAAAACTCCGGCAATGCTGCAAATACCTTGGGGACATCTGAACTCAAAGGCAGTGTTACACTGTCAAAGAAAAAGAAAGAAGCACAATTTACAAAAGGAAATCACAGCATATCAAACTATAAGGAATATCATGCTGCCATTACATGAAAAACCACCACTCATGCTATTGCACAACTATAGAAAGAGTACACAGGCAAAGGGACTACACCCAGAAACAGAATAATGCAGACCACATGCTAGGGGATATGTGAAATGTTTTGTTTCATCTTGATTTCTATTGAAGTTAATAGGGCCGGCCAGATAGCTCAGCAGACTAAAGCGCCTGGTAGACAGGTACAGGGACCACATTTGATCCCCACACGCCATGCTGGCCCCAGCCCCACCTCCGGGGTGACCTTTTGGTGGTGTGCACCTGTAATCCCAGCACTTGTGGGGCTGAAAACAGGAGTCTGAACTGTGTAGTGAGACCCTGTACTAAATATACATGTTTAAGGTAATGGTAGCGAGGAAATAAAACATTACATTTGGTTGTTTTGTGTGACTTAGACTGTTAGGGCCAACATGTATATTTTTTATTCCTCCACAGGATATAGGCTGATCTCATCAATAATGGTACCCACAGACTTCCTGTCATTATAGTTGGAATTTTTTTGAAGCAGTTTCACCACTAGGTCAGGCTGTTCTTCAACTTACTATGTAGCCAGGCTGACCTTGCACCCACAGGATTCTCCTGCCACAGGCTACCCAGTGCTGGGATCACTGTACCAGCATACCCAGTCCACAAACTGCCTAATAACCAGAAAATAAATGCAGCAAAACTGGCTGTCAGGAGGTTGATGAGAAAGTGGCTGACTGAGTATCCTTAGCTCATTCAGAATTTTCTGGGCACTCTGCTGGACCCAGGGCCTAGGAGGGCCTCATATCCTGTTGTCTCCAGTGTTTAGCTTCCTATTTATGGATTTCCCTTTCCATCAAAGATTTTTAAGACAGTTTTTAAAAATGTTATGGTGAAGCTTAAAAAAAAAGATATTGGCACTTTTCTATGATGATAATTGATCAGGAAAGAAATAGATTGATACTCTCATTTCATAAGCTCTACCAACACAATCTGGAAAGTGAGGCCTCCTTGAGGAAATAAGGGTTCAGCTTTAGTTACTGACTCCGAAGAATGACCATGACAACACAGCCCAGACAATAGAGGCGGCAAAGAGGAAAGAGCACACTCACTCGGGATATGCAGGGTCCAGGATGCGGAGCAGCAGCTGAATGAGAAGGCCATAAAAATTCAGACATCTTCTCAGGAAGCTCTCGTCAAGTAAGCCAGCGTCAGCACAGGCCTTGCACCGTACCAGTTTCTGTGGAAGTAGGTGTGCCCCCACCCATAGATTAGTCAGGAGCTGAGGCCCAAGGCATGACTGGACAGGGAAGGGGGCCAGAAGATGGAAAGACTAGTGCTAAAGCTTCTAGAACATTCTAACTGGCTACAGGATGCTGGCTGGGTCAAGATCTCGTCTTCCCTGAGAAAAACAAAAGGTACGCCATGCAAACCACTGAGCACAAAATCTAGCACACAGTTAGTGCTCAAGAAGGTTAGCGTTACAGTCATGGTTCAACAACTCGGTTGTGGTGGGATTGCCGGGGAGGCCCTCTGGTGTCAGGAAGGTTAGTGGAAAAAAGCCAGAGAAATCCACATCTAAATTATAGCACCTTCACTAGAGCTGCCCTCAGACAAAAGGTCTATCTGCCAAGGATGCTCCATACCTGGGAGGGCTGCCCGAATGAAACACACACGCATGCATACGTGGACACAGAAATGTGACAGTTCAGATCCCAGAAACACATCTGTGCAATGCATCGGGGGCTCTGGGCCCTCAGTTTAATTTGTATCTTGAAGTGTCTATTAGCAAATGCAAAACTGAAGTCTTAACCTATACCAAAAGTGAAACAGGTAGCTTCCCTGGATCATCCTACTAGTCAACAGGAAGTGTGACCAGCTAACCCTCAGCACTGCCACTTAGACAGAAATGTATGAGAAGTGTTTTCCTTGTTCAAGGTCAGCTAGGATCTGTTTTTCACTGAGTCTTGCAAGTAGGAATATTTGAGCTACCATTAAGTTTGCAGAATGGATCGTTTTCAATTAAAAGTAAAGAATGAGGCAAGGGAAGGAGCTCTTGCTGTTACTAACAATCCATATTGGCAGGCATCGAGCGGCTGCAGGGCCAGAAGTCCAGGGCACAAGGGGTCTTGCATAAGGCCATGAGTGAGAAAACCCATGAAGAACTCACACTGTCACTGCATAAGCAGGAGCACATTCTGTGCTGAGTTTTTAAATTATTACATACACAGGTGGTATCAGCAAGTTTTAACATATCCTGTTTTATCTTGAGGGAAAGGGAGAATGAAGAAAAAAGACGCTAAACTGCTCACTGCAGGCACATATTCTGGAAGAAACATCACTTCTATAAGGCCAGTCCATAACGACTCCAATTAGCTGTACAAACCTTCAGCTGCGTTTTACAGCGCTTCAGCATCTCGCGGTGTCTGGTTGCCAGTGGGGAATCCTTCCACTGGCTTTCATTATTTTTCAAATCTTCTACAGTTCTGAAATCAAAGGCTAACAGTTAAATGAAAGAAAACACACTGCTCTATCTTATCCATTCCTACCATCTCAATGATGCTCAGACATAGCTATTTTCACATGTAAGTATCTTCACAACCAAAGGATATTTTACAATCAAAGGCAAGATATGATTCCACTGACAACATGTTTTTTACTGGCTCCTAAAACAATGATGTGTCCTAAAATTGTTAATGTTGGATTTGATGAAACATAATTGTCGTTTTTAGAAGTACACTGTTCCCTTATTTTCCTGAGAGAGGAAAAGAAGTCTCATGAAAATTCAGATGAGTATGCCTACGCTGTAATAAGAAAAAAGGCACAGTACTAATGGCACTGCCCCTTGTCTTGACAGTTCTACTCTGCTGCGATTATCTCCGGGGATGTGCTCAAAGGTCACCTGTCGCGAGGTGTGTGCTGCACATTTAGAAGACCAGGTTGCTAACACCCCCACACCTGCCTACCTGTCTCTCTCTCTCCTGACTGCACACCCTACCCCCAGATGCGTCACATTTCTGCACGGCCTACTGCCACTGATGAAGCAGTGTGATGAGAAAGCTGCATCATAATTTTGGGGGCACGGTGGCAGAGGCTCCTTTTATTTTAATATATATATATGTATTTATTAATGTATTTATTTCTATGGAACTGGGGATTGAACTCAGGCCCTTTCGCTTGCCAAGCAAGCACTCAGCCACTAAGCTATCTCCCCAGCCCCCTTGATCACTCCCTTTCTGATTAGTCCATGTAATTGGATCCTTTGGCCTCTGACTGACACGTGACTGTAGTAGGTAGAATAATTGTCCTTTATAAAGATGTCACATCTCAGTTGCAGGATGGAACCTGGGGATGGAGACAACAAGTTTGGGTACTGTGCTTAAGGGCATACGTATCGATATGGGGAAACTACCCTAGATTACTTGGGTGTCCATATCATCACATAGCTCCTTCTGAAAGGAAGAAAAGGCAAGGTGACAACAGAAGCAGAGGTCAGAGAGGAGGAGGAGGTTTAGAGATGTGATGTTGCTGGCATTAACACAGTGTGAAGGGGCCACAAGCCAAGGAGCAGGCATCTGTTCTCCCTGAAGCACCTGAGAGGGTTGCAGCTGTGACTCCATGACTTCTAAGTGCCAACGGTGCAAAATGATAGTAAGAACTGTTTTAAACCAGTAAGGTTTTTGTTTTTTATTTATTTTTGTGGTAGGGATGGAACTCAGGGCCTTACACACGCAAAGCAAGTGCTCTACTGCTGAGCCACACCTCGTCCTAAGTTACTGAGGTGGTGGTGATCTGCTGCAGACCTATAGGACTCTTAACATAGTGACCTGTGGTACCTGACAGGATGACAGGTAAGAGGCCTGAGAAAAAAATGGGTCTCTGGAGTCAAGTCTGTACCGAGACTAATTTGAAAGTGAAGACCCAATTATTATGAGGAGATAGAACCCTGGTGGTCCTAGGCTCTGTGTAGATTTCCACGGGATGGAGACAGAGTGATCTGGGTATGGTGGCACATGCTTGTAATCCCCGCAATCTAAGGAGGCTGAGGCAGGAAGATCATCCTGAGTTTGAGGCCAGCCTGGACTACTAGTAATTCAAGACCAGCCTGAAGTACAGAGTGAGACCTTGTCTCAGGAAAAAATGAGAAGAGAGATAGACACACAGTGGCTACTTCTAACTATACTGCAAAGCTTAGAACAAGAAAATGACACATTCAAGGTTTCCAATTCTTATCTCCTAGAAAAGCTGATGAACTAGCGAGTTTCTCTACTGTAAGAAGAAGCAGAGTCCAGGCCTATAAATCCCCAAATTGAGCACAGATAAAGTTTACAGCCTTCCTGGGTCTCCTACCTGGAAGTCGGCACACAGGCCAGGTGCCTGAGAGTTCAAGTGGAGGAGGCTGGAAAACAGAAATCACTCTCAGTGCCCCCAACCCTCAAACTTCTGTGCCTGCCTTGCTCAGCTGAGGCAGTTACCATGCAGGGTGACATCAGTCTCACTTAGGGCAACCCCATCACCTCCCACTGTGCCCAGGACCACAATCAGCCAGATGAAGGGCTGGCCTAAGGATGCATTACAGAAGTAGATGATTACAGAGAAAAAATACGGTCAGGTTTGCCAGTATGCTATACTGGTCCTCCACGGCTGTTGCAGCAAGCTGCAAGGAGAAACACAGTAACTATCTTTAGTGCTCTTGGTAGGGGTAAGTCTGAAATGAAGCTAGACCCAATGGTGGAGGCCTATGATCCTGGCATACTGGAGGCACAAGGATCCAGGTTCAAGCACAACATGGATAACAGAGTGAAACCATGTCTCAAGATTTAAAATAGTTAACAATTAAGAAAAACAGCTAGGGACATAGCTCAGTGTGAAGACCCTGGTGTTTTAAGTCCCAGGTCATCAGAGATGGATGTTGCTGGAAGCAGTAGGGGGTAGAACACGGTTCTTTACCTTTTCCAGCTGCGGTTCCCTGCACCCTTGAGCTTAGGACCCCAAATCTCTCAGGCTCCTGCTTCCCTACCAGAAGCTCTGTGATGGCATTGGTAGGGTAACTGGCATAACATGGGACACCATCACCATACCACTCCTGGAAAAATTCCTTAAGCACCTATGGTAACATTGTCACAGGATCCAGGGACTAGGACTTGAGCATTGTTGGGATGGTGCTATCCCACACACCTCATATGTTCCTTGAGACATGTGGGCATCTGCGTTAGGTTCCAGTGAGGACAGATTCTAGGCAGCTTCTCAGCGAGGAGGGGCAATTGCTACCGCACTTTTCTACGGGGCTCCACTGACTGCCAGCCTGAGGCTCTGGATTCACTTTTCTCCCAGTCTTAGAAGGGGTTCTCACTGTGTGCTGAGCAAGCCCCATAAAAGTGGGACCTGATGGTCACCTAGGCTTAGAGGGGCCAAGGGGAGCTTTGATACAACACACAGGATGGAACTGAAAACTTCAGGAGCTTGGAATAGGAGTGTAGACTCATGTGCAATCTGCTCAGGAAATGTACCTCCCAGTGATGGGAGAGGGAACCAAAGCTACGCCATTTTGTACTCTGGTGCCACTTTAAAGCTTAAGTTTCTATTTCCTTCAGTTTGTTTCTCATAAATGTTGTCAGTTACCTAAGCCAGTATCACCCCATGCTCTGTCATAAGACTGCTTATTTCCTATGTGAAACATCAAACACCTTTGTTCCTTTGTCACAAGCTAAGCCCGTGCTGTGTAGGAGTATTTCTATAGCTGTACTAAGTCACATAAAAAAAAAATCTAATCACCTCCCCAGAACCAGAACTGGAACTATATAAATATTCTCTCCCCCTGCCCTTCAGGGTTGGTGCTCAGATGTACTGAGTGCCCACTGCTGGCTAATAAACTTGCTTGTCTCTATACCCAGCCTCTGAGGGTGACTCAATTAAGTAAGTGTGTTTGCTACAATATTAATAGACCACGCTCACCTGTCCTAGGTGACACTTTTGGCTTCAATGCTGACACACAGGTGTAAGCACAACGCGTCTCTGCAAAGCACAGTAGCACTGTCTCTTCTGTGCTGGGAGTGCAGATGGCAGATGGGTAACCCTCAATGGACTGGCCAGGGGGGAGGGGAAGGTGACAGGATCTCAGTGGGGTGGCTGCCCTAGAATGAGGCTACAAATGCAAACCATAGTTTGAAATGTGCATAAGCCTCCCCTCATCACTGGCTTTATAAGCTGACCAAAGGGCTAGGGAGATGGCTCAGTGGAATAAGCACTTCCTTGGCAAGTGCAAGGGCCTGAGTTCAATCCCTGGTCCCCTTCCCCCCCCAAAAAAAAAAGCTGCCCAAAATGGTAGAGGATAAAGAAAGTTTGAAAAACAGGTTAACACAACTGGCCCAAATGTCACAGCTGCACTCTGCAATCAACAACACAGAGAGCACATTCTCTTCAGGTCTACGAAGGGAAATGTCAGGAAAATCCTGATAAACTTCAAAGGACACAAAATGCACAGAGCAAGTTCACTGGCCACAATGGAAGTTAGCTAGACATAGCTTACAAAAAAGATGCAGACAAGTACCCCAAGAATCTGTGCTTTAAACACTTTTTTCTGGTCTTTCTTGAGACAGGGTCTCACGATTTAGTTCAAGCTGGCCTTGAAATCACTTTGTAGCCCAGGCTAGCCTCAAACTCAGTGATCCTCCTGCCTCAGCCTCCTGAGTGCTGGAATTATAGGTGTGCACAACTTTGCCTGGCCATTAAACAATGTATTCTTAAAACAATCATAGGTTTAAAAAAAAAAGAAAATATTTTGACCTGCCAGGCATGGCAGCCTGTATCCCCATACTCGGGAAGCTAAGGCCTGGGCTATACAGTGAGATCAAGCCAGCCTGAACTTCATAACAAGACCCTTCTTTCCAAGAAGAAACAAACAAACAAAAAATATTTGACCTGGAAAGGATATGACATGCCAAAAAATATGGGGTGATGCTTATACAAGAAAGGGTTGCAAAGGAATGGCTTAAGGGTTCACCTTGAGAGGCAACCCAAGACGGAGAAAAGACAAAGACAAAGAAGTCTGAAGTAAAAAGAAATCAGAAGGCTGAGGATATAGCTCAGCAGCAGAAGCACCTGCCTGGCAAGTGCAAGGTCCCAAGTTCAAGTTAGATCTCTCGTACCAAAAAAAA
>PVKA01048168.1:0-13968 GCA_004027165.1 Ctenomys sociabilis
GACTACAAGATAAACCCTGAGAGGACTTCAATGACCACATAGGAAATATAAAGTTCATGTGTTGGTATATAAGTCTTGATCTACCTAGGTCTTAACCATCCAGCAGAAAAGTATAAAAGTATAAAAATGAAGTATACATCGTGAGCCCATAATATTAAGCTGAGCTGTAAATGGATATGGTCGACAATTTCTTTGAATAGCTCACTATGGTTGCAGAATGCTGGACTGTGTTGGATTGTGGTGTCGAGTTCAAGCACCTAAGTTAGTTGAATGTCAATGGAGTGCCCACTTTTGACAGGTGTAGACAAAGGAAGGGTTGTAGAAAGAAAAAATCATGATGTGTGTGTATAGACAGTACAGTTGGGATAGATAACGCTGTGCTTCTACATAATTCTACATAATTCAAGATCTGCACTAATGGTGGTTGGACAGGATATTATGTCGGCTTTTAGTACTATGGTCATCCACTAGGTAAATAATTATTGAATTTTTGATATAATTCAGCTATTAAAAAAAAAGATAAGTAAGCAACTACACCCTTAGTTCACTGATAAGAGATATGTGCTAAAATAATATCTGTAAATGTAATATCATGTATGCACCTTGTACAATACCAAAACGTTATGAAAACAGTTTGCAATGTATTAATTCATTGAATCTGTATGGTTAAGGTGTCTTGAAACTGTCTGATTGACATTTGTATTTTAATAAAATAAAAATAAATGAAAAAAAACCAAAAAAAAAAAAAAAAAAAAAAAAAAAAAAAAAAAAAAAAAAAAAAAAAAAAAAAAAAAAAAAAAAAAAAAAAAAAAACCAAAAACAAAGGAAGAACCATGATGTGTGTATATAAACAGTACAGTTAGGATAAATATGCAGTACTTCTGCATAATTATATGAGAAGCAAGATTAGCACTAATAAAGTTGGACAAGATATTTTGTCCATTTTTAGTACTATGGACAACCACTAGGAAGATAACAAGGTAGAAAGTATTAGTTATTGAAATGGTGCTATAATTCAGCTTTAAAAAATAAGTTACGTATACAGCTACATTCTCTTATTTCATTGATTAGAGACATCTGTTCTAATAGTGTCTATAAGTAGAATATCATGTAAGCACCTTGTAGAACAAAACAATTACAAAATACATTAAACAAACAAAAACAAAAACAATTTGCAATGTATTAATTATTGAATCTGTCCTGTTAATTTGATTTGAAACTGTCTCAATGCTATTTTTTCTTCAATAAAAAATAAAAAATGGAAGGGCTGGGGAGATGGCTCAGTGGAATAAGTGCTCCCCTGGCAAGCACAAGGATCTGAGTTCAATCCCTGGTTCTGAAATTAAAAAAAAAAAATAAAAAAAAATAAAACATGGAAAGAGTTACTGAGTTGAGGAGAAAGACAGGAAAAAGAGTGGGGGAAAGAGATTTATCTATGCACGTAAGCAGGATGGTTTGGACAACTGTACTGTGCATTTCTCTTGGTCTATGGAAAGAAGCAGTTAATGTTTTAATTTGTTTTATCTTCTTTTTTCAATTTTTTCTTCTTTTTGTCTTCTTAACTTCTTTCTTCTTCCAATTTTACATGCATATATCTAATAATATGAATAACTGGTTGGAAGACAATGCTATATATTACAATAAATACTACAAAATTTATATTACTTTGTTAAATAGAATTCTGTATCACTTGTTTTTTTTTGTTTTACTTTTAACTTGTACTCTTTTAAAAATACTAAAAGAAAAAAAGACATTTATTTATCATTAATTTATATAGATAACAATGTCTCCATCAATACATTTTGAGAAATTTTGGGTAAACATGGAGGGTGGAGACTTTGATTGACCATAGTAGTCTTAGTAGTTATAAAAATGCCAATCTCTACACCTCCAAATATTGGGTGAATGAATAATTGTAAAACTCAGTTTCTTTGACTTCATAAGCACATGGCCACATCCTATCAAGTGAAGCTATTGATAATCTTTTTGTGATTATCATCCTAGAAATACACTGAGGTTTTCATGTTTATTAAAGATAGATGCTATGGAAATAAATGACAGTTTATTTTAGATACATCATCTAATCTCTTCTGTGAAATAAGTAAGATGACATTTTGGAACTCATACACATTGGAGTCAGAATTTGAAACCACGTCTGTGGACCTCTAGGATACTGTTCATTTCTGAACACCATTTATAACTTCGGTTTTTCAAGGTTAATGATGTATCATTTTGTGAGATCTTACATAAGACAGTTTGAATTATACTTAGGTCTACTATGTCTTGAAGCTCAGATGAAATGTAGCTCCTGTCCATACCTTCTTTTCCCAATCAATTAACGCATACCAAAATTTTTCATCTATCAAGACTGGAAGATAATAAAAGGATATTGTTTTAAGGTACTAAATTTTGAGTATTTTGGTGCACAAAAATAGAAAAGTAGTTAGAAAACTGATAGAGTAGAAATTAACAGATATGGTCTGACATACCAAGACATCAGTAATCACACTAGATATGAAACGTGTATACACTGTAATTAAAGGTAATGAGTCCAGGGATACATATATTCCTGTAATATGACAACTATTTTGAAGGTAACAATATGCAATGTAAAAACTACTTCTATTCTCTTCTTATTTATGTAATTTTGTTTTATTTTTTCATAAAATAAGAAAAAATAAAGATGATGAAGTTATAAAACTGGAATTTGTTTTTAAAATTTAGTATATCATTGCAGGACACAGTGATTACATTCATCATGGGGATTTGGTAATGGTGCATAATAAATCCTAATTCTTTTTCTTTGTCTTCTCTCTTTCTTCCCAGTCCCCTATAGCTTCGTCCCATTTGCAAAAGATGAATGTCCCCAATTTCTATTATCCATTTTCTAAAAATTTTGATCATTAAACTATTTATGCCTTGGGTTTCTTGCACAAGAGATACCACATGATGTCCAAGCTCCGTGCCCAGTTCACCTCACTTCACAGTGCTGTCTCAAGCTAAATCAGTTTTTGTACAAACAATTTGAATGTATCTTTCTTCACTGTAGAGTAGTTCTCTATTGTGCATAAATACCATATCTGCTTTATCCAATCTTCTGTTGATGGGAACGTAAATCTCTTCTAAGATTGAATTATCATGAGTTGGGCTGCTTTAAACCTGGATATGTATGTATCACTGTGATATTACATCTTCAGCTCTTTTAGGAAGGTATCTAGAAGAGTAGGTGGATCAAATGAAATTTCTTATTTTAGTATTTGATGGAATCTTCATATTGACTTCATAATGGTTGTACTAGTTTACATTCACACCAACAATGTAGAAAGGTTTCTTTCCCTCTGAAGTCTTGACAGTGCTGCTTATTATTTGATGTCTTGATGACAGCCATTCTTTCTGGCTAAGGTGGAAACTCAGTGTTGTTTTAATATGAATTTATTTCATGGCCAGAGATGTTGAAAAATTTTTAGTGAGTGACCATGTGTGCTTTTTTTGAGATGTATTTGTTTATTTCAGTTGCCCATTTTTTGATTAGTTGTTTCATTTTGGAGGGTCTAATTGTTTGAGTTCTTTATCTATTTTAGACATTAGTCCTCTTTCCGAGGAGTAGCTAGAAAAATGTTTTTGCTGTTTTGTAGTTTTTCTCTTTAATATATTATTTCCTTTGTTGTCCAGATGCTTTTTAATTTAATAGTCCCAGTTTTTGTTTTTTCCTGAGGAACAGTGTTTTATTTTTCCATCTCCATTTATAGATGAGGCAACCGAAGTTCAGAAATCTTTCATAAATTACTTTGAATCCTGTCATCCACTACTAGCTAGCAGTGGACTTGAACATGGGTCTAATGAGATGCCCAGACTTCACTTATTCTTGTTGGCATTCAGGTTCACTTTTGGTAACAATATAGCTTAAAAAAATTTTTTTTTTTTTTGTTTTAATTTTAGGGAAGGTTCTACAGGATGTTCAGGGTCTCACTACCAGATTGGATTTGTAGTGATTCTCCTGTTTACAGCCTCCCAAGAGCTGGGATTACAAGTGTATGCCACCCCCCCCAGTCTTAATTGCTGTGGGGTGGGGCTGCCATGGCAGGCTGGGGATTGAACCTCTGGCCCTTGCACCTGCTTTCAGTTCCTTTATTTTTTAATTTATTTTTATTCTATTGAAGTACAAATATCAATGAGACAGTTTTAAGATACCTTGACAAGGTGGATTTGATAAATTAATACACTGCAAACTGTTTTCATAGTCCCAGTTTTTGATGACTTAATTTCTTGTGAAATTGGCATTTTGTGTAAAAAGTCTTTACCTATGTATGTGTCTTCCAGAGTTTTACTTATTTTACCTTCTAGAGGATTAAGTCTTTCTATTTAAAATCCAGATCTCTGATCCATTTTGATTTTAATGCATAGTGATGAATATGGGTCTAGATTCAATCTTCTGCAGGTGTGTATCCAATTTTCTTAGTAGAATTTGTTAAAGATGATATATTTCCTTCATCTTATTTAACACTTGATTTTATTATGTTTGAATATATGCTATGTATAAAACACACAGTTTAAAAGTAAGATCACAGAAAAGTTGAAAGTAAAACTTTCATGAATATATGTATTCTACACAAATATTAATAAAAAGAAAGATCAGGCAGCTATATTAACATATCAGGGTTTAAGGTAACAAACTTTCAAAGAATTGACATTTTCAAGCAGAGTTTTTGACCATAGAAAGGTAGACTAGAAACCAATAGCAGATGGAGAAGTAGAAGTTTTCTAGTGCATATTAATTATGGCACATGGTTCTAAATAATGCATGAATCAGATATAAGTAACCACAAGAATTATGTTGTGTGGAATGATAATTTAAAATAGTTTATCCTAAAATTATGACATATCAAAATTTTTAAGATGTATCAAAAAGAATTTCAGGGCATAAATGCATATATTATAAAAGAAGAATCAGTTTTCTGAAAACCTAACTCAACAAAGTAGAGAAAAGAAAATTATACTCAAAGAAAATAATAATATTTTCTTGTACTGCCTGGCAAGTACAAGGATCTGGGTTTGATCCTTAGTATCGCATGCTATGCTGGCACCTGAGCCCCAGGCATGCCTTGCTGGCCACTGAAACTGGGCATGGTGGCACACACCTGCAATCCCAGCTCTGGAGAGGCTGAGATAGGAGGATCTCTATGAGTTCAAGCTGCGTAGTGAGACTATGTACCAAATAATAAATAAATGAATAAATAGTTCATGAAAATAACTAGAACCCTACAACATGAAACTGTCTAAGTCACAAGTATCTGAATAAAAATTTATTAGGAAGAAACCTTATCCCAATATATCCCAGGTGTACACATTGCCTGTAATCTCAGTACTCAAGATGCTGAGGCAGGAGGATCTCTGTGAGTTTGAAGCCAGTCTGGGATTCAAATTGAGTTCAAGACCAATCTGAACTGCAGAGGGAGACTTTGTCTCATAAGAAAACAAAAAAATCCCTAATGAACAAAAACCAAAGCAAACAATATATTTGACAATGAATAAATTTGAAATGGATAAATTTCTTGAGAATTGTCGAGTATTCAGAATGATAAAAAATAAATTTAGAAGAAACAAATTTAATTAGTAATTCAAAACTTTCTTACAAGGAAAATTCCTGTTCTTGAAGAAATCATCTTTAAAAAATATGAGAATCCATTCATGACCTTGGGATAGGTGAATATTCTTTACATAGCAAACAAAATCCACTCTCTGCACAAGAAAAAAGTCTATTTTTAAACTGAATTTTAGTATTTAATATGCTAAAGGGCAACAGTACAGATGGAAGGAAAGATTTACAACACATACATTTGTCATAGGACTTGTATCCATGATTTATGTACTGTATACTGAACTACATGAAAAAGAAAAGTGTATAATGTTTTTAAAAATTGAGTGAAAGAGTTGAACAAATACTCACACAAAGGTGTCAAAATCATGATTGTATGTATGCAGAAGTATTTAACATCCCTAGTTATTGAAGAAGAAAGCAACTGAAATGTATAATGAGGTAGAAGGAATCTGAGAACAGCTGAAATTAAAAAAAAACTGACAAGCAAAACTGATAACACTTAAGGTGCCTTCAAGTATCATATGCTGCTAGTGAATCCACACATCTACTAAAGGAAAATATTTTATAATATTTCCTCAAGCTAATCACTTGTGTACTCACTGACTAACTCTAGCTATCCACTTGAGAACATGCTCAGCACAGACAAGGGCTATGTCCACTTAAAGTCATACACAAGGTGTTTACAGCAGTTTATCTACAATTGTTAAAAACTAGAACACAATGCCCATCAGCAATACAATTGGTAAATACATTTTTGAGTATCAATATAATGAACTCTATCCTGTAAGAAAAAAGCCAGACAACAAGAGAAGGCAGAAGTAAAGTGAAGGAAATACATATTCATAGTTATGGTGATGCATTATTTTAATGATATCATTTCTTTGCAAATTGACCTACAAATAAAATACATTTTACTTCAAAGTCTTAATGCTTCTTCTAGGAGTGACTAGATAAGCCAATGGTAAGAGGTATGCAGAAGACTGTTTGCAAGAGTAGGGAAGTGATGGGGGAGGGCCTTGCCTCACCTCAGGCTTTAAGTCTATCCTTTCCCAAAGCTAGGCTTATTGTGAGTCTGCAGTCACACAGTCTGGTTTGGGTGCGAGGATAAACAAAGGTGATACGGCAGCAGAATAGGGAATATGGGAAAACCAGGCTCGTGCAAGTGTCAAATAGCATGACAGCTGGCACTGCTACACAGTAGTCATTTTGGAAGAGAAATTATTCACATCACTGTGAAAATAAAATACAGCTGGGATAAAAAATGTAAAGGCTAAACAGTGAAGCTTTAAACATTTTTGAAGAATGGATTGGAGATATGTTTATGACTTCAGGAAGGGAGCACTGACAAAATGAGGACAAAGAGCAAAAACTGTAAGTGAAGCAGCAGGTATTTACAATTCTAGTTCACACACTGGAAAAGTCAACTGAAATAGAGGCAAATGATATGACCAAAGCAATCCGCAAGAGTGAAAAACAAATGCTAGTCATCACATGCAAAGATGCCCACTCACTAGTAATCAAAGATGGAAATTAAGTAAAAATAGCTCTGTTTAAAAGGAAAGAATAGTAGGAACCGTGCGATAGCTCAGTGGACTAAGCGCCTGCTTAGGCAAACACAGGGACCAGGGCCGGATCCCTGGAGTCGCAGGCCTCACCGGTCCCACCCCAGGCATGCTGAGCTGGCCACTGAGACCAGGCGTGGTGGCACATGCCTGTAATCCCAGCCCTGGGGTGGGTGAGAAGGGGAGGATCACTACGAGCTGTGTAGCTCGTACCAAATTAATAATAATAATAATGATAGGAAAAAGCAACTCGCATGAGGGAAAAGAGAAAAGAAAGAAGGAAGGAAAAAAACATATACACATAAGATAGCTAAGATAATTGTACTAATAATCTCTGTTGGTTTATTGAAGGAAACTGTTGAGCCCTAGTTGATCAGGTTTGCATGCCTATATCTGGTAATCTGGAGAACTATCTATCTTTGAAGACAACAGTATACAGTATAACAACCATTGTTTATTTATTATCATCTTGTTTTTAAATTCTGTAACATTTTATTGCTTTTTTCTCTGAAAAGAAAAAGAAAAAAAAATAGGACAGCATATTAAGATGCTTCCCGCTTCCATACCAGACGCCCCAAGCTGGTAGATAATTAAAATGTATTGATGCAAATATTATCATAGACAGAGAGCAAGAGATAGTCTTGTGTGAAATTTTATGGATTGGGAAGAAATAGATACTTTTGGAGAATGTTGGACAGTATATAGTGACTTTAAAGATGCACATAACTTTCAAGCAACTTAATTCCATAAGTACATGTAAACTCTAAGGCAATTCTCACATTGCAAGAATTCTTTTTACACAAAGAGACATGTACAAGAGTAATCATTGCAGCAGCATCGTAAAGCTGAAAATTTGGGTGACACTTTCAATGTTTATCAAACGTCGTGTAACCAGTTTTTCTATATTAAGGTATTGGAATAAGATAGAAAATTAAAATGTATGAATCATAACCCTATATGTTATGGATAAGTCAGATAAAAATAATGTTAAAGGAAAGGATTAGCTTCAGAATTATAATATCCACAAAGTGGAATGCAAAATTACATATTTCTCTGAGATGTAATTATGTAGCACTCTTTCAAAGTATACATAAGACTGTTAATAGTTACCTTTGGGAGGACTTTTCATTGAATTCTGGTAGCCCCTTTCAAAAGGATAATTAATCCTTACAGAATTAGTTTTTAAATTACTCATAGTGTCTTCTTTGTTTTTATTGAGAGCTAAGAAACGTTTCATTGCTATGATATCAAATCAAGTAAAAATTTCACCATCACTGAAATGTTAAAAACCCACATTCAATTGACATTAAATTCTCCAAAATCAGAGCAATTCCTTTTCCACTAAATCACACTGCCTGTTCCTTTCCTTGACTTTACATATGAGATTGGGAAAGGGAACAAAAAAATCTTAATATCTTTTGTGATTGGATCATGAATTATGACAATGTGTGACATTCACTGTCCTGTAAAGGTTTTCAGAGCCCAGCCTCACGACATTGTCTCGCTCAATCACAAGGCGTTGCTAAAGGCTTCAAAGTGTAGGTAATTGGGCTCTATTACTTCCCGTCATTTTCTTCCCTGCTGCTTCTTTTGCGTTGATCGCTGCTTAAGAGAGAAAAAGTAAAATCGAAATTGGCGAACTAGAGGATTTTTGAAAAAGCGCCAGTTTGACAAGGGAGAGACTGTCTAAAAAGTCCTTTAATAATAATGAGACAACTAAAAAACATTGTGAATCCTTGATTTTTTAAAAAAAAATTATAGTAAAAGACACATTACCATTAATCCCTCTCAAAATACTCCCTCTCCCTTAAGCCACACTGATCCCAAAGTTCTTGTAACTTTCAGAAGCAGTCTTTGGAAATCTGCTTTTATGTCTTTATAAACGTGATAAAGAAAAAACACAGCGAATGCTTCTGCACCTTGCCACCCGCCGGAAAAGCAGTCCTGTAAAAATGGTGATGTGTGTGTTCAGCCACTGGATTGCGCCTAGCGCGGTGCGCCTTGAAGCTCTTCTTCAAAGTCAAAATCACCAAGAAAGGTTAATCAGTTGTGAACTGATTCAGGACATCAAGATAGCTGGGACAGCATAATGCAAGGCAACAGGTCTTCTGGAACTGCGTCAGAAAATGCGAAGAAGGATGGGATAAAGGTGTTTGAGGGGAGAGGGGAGATTTTGTGGGGGACTACTGGGAATGTGTCTTGCTTGTAATTTCTTTTGTTTAAACACACATTCTGTTTTTTAGTCACATCTCCTGTGTACCAAATCTGTCCCTAATCTCTGTGGTTTATGTACCTTCTGATAGAGAAATCCAAAATGTGAGGGCCAGTGAGAGTAGACAGAACAATGGAAAGTCTATTCATTCATTGTTTACTGTAAATAAAAAGCAAAAAGAAAAAAAAATTAAAAAAGAAAATAGCAAAATACCAGGCTGTCTGAGCCTTCATTGATTCCCAGGAATGTCTCCCCAGAAGCTATCTGAGCCTACCTGTATGGACCTTTTTCTCATTCTTACTTCAGACATAACAAAATTTCTCACCTTGTGCTGGCAAGTAGTTGAGTTTCCCCCTCTGTTGAAGTTGACTCAAAGGTAGTCAAGAAATTGGTGGCTTAATACCAAAGCGTCTCCTTTCCTCTTTCTCTGCATGCCCTTTCTCTCTGCACAGCCTCCCCTTTAAATATTATTGCTTAACAGGATTTTCTTTTGTGCTTGTCATTGGCAGAAATCCCCAGCTAACAAACCATCTGCTATTCAGAACAGCTATACTTTTCACATCGCAGAATTACTCAGGACATTGAAAATAATGGAGACAAATCTCAGTGTGTGCAAATCATTAAATGTGGATCCTGGGGTGAATGTACATAGTAGCCGGCGTCCTCAGCCAAAACCCTGGGAAATGCAGAAATGAAATAAAATCTAAGTGAATACCTGCACTGATTTCATGAAATTGCATTTGATTTTAGGACTAACTCTTAACCAGTCTCCATGATAACACAAATTAAGGTGGGAGAGGGCATCACTTGGGGCCTGGGAGAGAAGTCTAACTCACTGCACATATCTACGCACTGGTTCCCTGCTCAAAGCCTCCCTCACTGCCTTCCAGCCCTTCAGACTCCTGGCTTAGGCATTGAGGAGGAAGCATCAGAGATATTCCTATGTTTCACAATCAGACTATTTGAAATATGAAAAGTCTGGGAAGCAAACAATTAAGCAGATGGGCACTGGGTGAGTAATATCACATGCTGTACGTAGCTCCTGTAATTAAGAAGTGGTTCAGGTGTTAAGAGTATCCATCTGGAGTGGAACTGTGTGTGTGTGTGTGTGTGTGTGTGTGTGTGTGTGTGTGTGTTTAGTAACATGCACATAGTATAATGGAAAGTATCTTATCTCTGTAGGAAATGCTTATTGGTTGTGTATGTGTTTTCATGATATGATATGAAGCATGTGGCATGTAACAGCCTCCAAAAAGTGTTTCTCATATGAAAATTCTGTGAGTTTTGGCCCTCAGTCTTAGGGCCACTAATCAAGCTAGATCATTTCTAGAATTTCTATATTGTCAAAAAAAGGAACAAAACAAAATTTCAAGGCAAAATAAGATATTTTGTAAATAAACAGCTACGCTGCACTCCTCCTTTTCTTGTATTTTATTTGTCTTGGTCAATGAGATTAATCTGTGAAACATAACCTTCAAGTATTTGTGTTTTCTGTAAGAAAACTTTATTTAATGGAGCTCCTTGAAGAATTTCACACTTTTGAGTACTTTTTCTTGGTGTTACCCCACCTCGTTGACTTTATTACCATCTTGATCCGTCTATTCCTCTTGTAACTTCATCTTGATTCTTTTTTTTTGCTACACCCCTTAGTAAGGAGCTTTGTTTGCCTGCTTGGTTTTTCCCAGTGGTGCCAACTATCATCCACTTTGACCCCATCTGTTTTTAGTTCACTTTCTTAAGCTATAAACCATTCAAAAATCTGCTGAAAATGATGAACAGGGAAGTGTGCACATTGGAGAGCAGGAGGTGCATTTACAAACTTTACCTTCAGTTTCAGGAATTTATTAATCACCCTGCCCTATAGTTCCTGATAATTAAAGGAATCTACTTTCCAATGTCAGTCCCTAATTAGTATTGATTGTTCAAAATTTCCACTCTTAAGTTCCCAGTCCTTACCTATTTCTCCAGTATGTACCAAGGGGACTGTGTCCATTTGAAATTCCTGAAGCCCCTCAAACTGAACCAAATACACCTCCACTATGGACTGTTACATGCCATATACTTCATATCATATCATGAAAACATATGCACACTGAATAAGCATTTCCTACAGAGATGATAAGATACTTTCCATTATACTGTGTGCATATCACTATATCTATCTATCTATATATATATATATATATATATATATATATATATATATATATATCTTCAGTTCCACTCTAGATGCATACTCTTAACACCCGAACCACTTCTTCATTAGAGGAGCAACAACATGTGATATTACTATATAAATCTCCTATTCTCTGCCATGTCATCTGATACAGCCAATGAAACAACATCCTTTAGCTGTTGTAGTTATCTTACAAAGTTAAAATATCAGCTCATCCCCACCCCCATCCAGTGAGGAAAAAGGCAGCTTTCACAGTTTTATTTGTTAGCAAGAGAAGAAACTTCACTGAAAACCATCTTCCTGGCCTTCTTCCTTTTCCATGTTTGGGCAGCAATCCTAGGCCAGAATCCCACCTGTGTATACCAGAAAGGTCCCTTATTATTTCTTACCTTCAATCACAGCAAGAGTTTAGCAAAATTCTGTAACTGTCTCAGCACACCTTTGAGAATAGTGGGTGTACATCACAAGGTGAGATTTTCGCTGACCTTGCAAGTTCCCTAAGTAGTATGCAAGCCATACTGCTTACGTTTCTTTGTTTTTTCCTTTTTTTTTGAGACAGGGTCTACATTTGGTACTTTCAGGAAAGGAAATGAGCACACTTTTCTTTTTAAAATTTTTACTAACAGGTAATAAGTACGTATGTTAAATGAGTACAATGTGGTGTTTTGATTGCATGTATATGCTATGGAATGATTAAATCAAACTAGCAATAATCCATCACCACACACCCTTATCATTGTGGTAGGATCATTTAAAGTTTACCTCTTAACAATTGTGAAATATATAATACATTATTATTAATGGTAATCACCATGCCGTACAATAGACCGCAAATGTCTATTGTAATTCACTTTTTATCTCTGATATATGAGTAGGAATCAGGGACACAAATAAGTAGAGAAGCCGAGTGACAAATGGAACTTGGGTATGGGTAACTGCCTCATGCTGTAAAGTAGCAAGGAGCTGTGTCCCAAGTGAGAAAAATCTCTTCATTTTAAAAAACTTTTAAAAATTAATATAGCAAAGAGACAAAATGACCACAAACAATAAGCAACCTTGATGCAAAATTTTCAGAGATAAAAATCATTGAAAAACTAAGACAACTTGGAGGAAAGGATAGCTGACATACAAAGAAGAGCTATCTCATTCATCTTGGATTATTAGCTGTGAATATAAACCAGAGCTAAATGCTAAACTGAACAATAAGCCTTTGCAAGGCAAAAGAATATTTTTGTGGTTCTGCAACCCACAATAAAGTAGAATGACTACAGTATTGCTCATTATGACGAATGCTTAAGGATTCTTTATTACACATTGGAGGACCAGTTATCTTCATAAATGTCAGTTTACAAAGTAGTTCTTTTCCGGAGGAAAAATGGTTTCAAAATGTCATCATCTTTTTGCTACTAATCAACACTATAAAGTGAATGTCTTACCACTTATTCCATTCAGACCTCCTCTAATTACATGTCAGCTATTCAAGGATTTCAAAATTACTTATGGGATTCACAGAACATTTTCAGACAGCAAAGCACACTGCAATTCCATAGATCCTTTTGGAGGACCTTCTAGATTTAAGCAACTGTGTTGTGCAGTTTGAATACAAAGTTGAGCAAACCATGACCTCAGCTCTCAAGCAATTTGGGACCTAATGACAGCTTTCTACAAGTGGAACCGAACGTGACATAAGCACCCTATAGAAAACTTGGTTGTACATTTGTCATAAGGAAAGTTTCTCTACAAGGCCCTCTGAAGATTTTAAGGAACAAGATTTGGTCCTTATGGAGTAAGATTAAGTTCCTAAATAGTCTTTCTGGGATGTTTGGTGTCAACTGTTTATCACATTTTTTCTTCTTTCTGTCTAAAATGATGTGTATTGTATTGTTGAATAATAAGACTAAGAATCTCTGTTGCAAGCCAGGGTGTGATAATTATTATGCAAATTTACAAGAAGGAAACCAAAGTTTTAATTCTGTCGTTATAAATTAATAGTTGTAGATCATCAGCAATTTATCTTTAAGTCTCTAAAAGTCTTGTTTTTCCTTGTGCTTTAAATAAATAAAGTACTATTTAGAGAAGATTTATTGTGAGCAAAGAGATTGCACATGCACGTGCACATGCGCGTGCGCACGTGCTCATGTGCGCGTGTGCATGTGCGTGTGTGTGTGTGTGTGTGTATGACAGAACTAGAGATACCAAGTGGAGATTATTAGAATTCATTCTTTTTGCCATAAAAGAACCGAAGTTTTAAAGAAAATCTTTTCACTTTGCTGATCAATATCACAAAAACATGACCAATGTTACAAACAGAACAACTTTCATTTAAAAAAGGGGGCACTAAAGGGTTGGGGAGATAGTTCAATAGAATAAATGCTTGCCTGGCAAATGCAAGGGCCTGAGTTCAATCTCTGCTTCTCAA
>PVKA01048169.1:0-13942 GCA_004027165.1 Ctenomys sociabilis
TTTTTTTTTTTTTTTTTTTTTTTTTTTTTTTTTTTTTTTTTTTTTTTTTTTTTTTTTTTTTTTTTTTTTGTCTTTTTGAGACAGGGTCTCACTGTGCAGTTCAGGCTGGCCTTAAGCTCACTTTGTAGCTCAGGCTGGTCTTGAACTCACAGCAATCCTCCTGCCTCAGCCTCCCGAGTGCTGGGATTACAGGCATGCGCCTCCGTTACAGGGATTTTTGAAGCTTACCTCCTTGAGAGCGATGTCAGTTCTGTGCACACTGCTTTGGCAGGTGCCTTTCCTTGTGTAAGTGAGTGCCTGCTAGCCCGACAGCTCGAACTGGTGCTGGAAGCGATGAATGCTGTGATTGCGCTGACCCTGCCTTCCTTCAGAGGGCAGGGAAAACCACGTGACTTTCTCATCTCAAGTTGTCCCGACTTCAGCGCTTCTTAACTTCTAAATCATGAAACTACTTCGTAAAAGCAGGTAGATAGAACTATGTTCTCTCCTGAACTAAACCATCTTCCCCTAGACCAGGAAGAAATGGCTCGGTGAAGCTGAACGTCACCACACACAGGCTCATGCCGAGGAAAGTCGCCTTTTCTCCACAAAGTTCTGGCTTCAAGACATTTTGAAGAGTTGTAAAAAAAGAAAACTTCCCTTTTTTGTTTTGGTGGGCTTCCAGATAGAGCCTTCATACTCTCTGAGTTTCCTGTGGGAGGAGACAGCTACGGAAGGCTGCCTGAAGTGGAAGGTGGCTGGGGTCCAGAGAGACAAAACCCAGATCCCCGGCTCGACCTGGAGGTTTCCCCTCCCCGCCCTGCCCAGCCCCACCCTGCTCCCCACAGCAGCCTCTGAAAGCCTTTTCCCCGGGACCCTGGTGCTCCCAGTAACTCAGTGTGAAAGCTCAAGCCCTCCAGAACATGGACGACACTCTCCACGCTCACGGCCTAACTCACATGCGTGGTTTTGTGACAATCATGAGGTGTGGGGCAAGGGGCTGGAGGATGGGGGTGACGGGAATGGGAGCACAAGAGAGGGTCAAGGGCGTTGAGATGTCATGTGTGCACATGTCTGCACCCCAAGATGAATGCAGTCATCATGTGTCATAACCAGGTATTAATAATTTTTTAAGGAAAAAAGCATGGTGTGTGGCCCAGGGCTGTGGAGTGGCAGCGGTCAGGCTTGACTTGGGCAGGACTTTCCCAGTCCCAGCCTGCTTTTCAGCACCTTGTTCTCAACAAAACCTGCCGCCCGGCACACATGCTGCCCTCAGCAGCCGGACAGGGTGATCTAGAGAATAGGGAAGGCCGAGGCTTCCGGCACTGGGCAGCTGAGAGCATGCGCACTGGGTGATCCCTGGCTGCTGACGAGTGCTCAGGCCTCTGCCGCTCAGGGCCTTTGCCCGGCCCCCTGCCGGATGGCCCGCTGGTCTTCTCAGTTGGCCCCCTTGTCCGTCAAGGCCTTCACAGAGCCTGTTGGGCTGGCTGTGACTCAGGTTGTTTGTTACAACAGATCTTTAACTTTTTTTTTTTTTTTTTTTGTCTTTTTGAGACAGGGTCTCACTAAAATCTGACATAAATATGCTCACAAAACCATCACACTCTCCTCTTCCACAGCCAGTAGCTCTGCTCTATAAACTCATGATGTTTCCTTTTTTAAAAAACTAATTTTATTGAGAAAGAAATAGCAATGAGACAGTTTCAGAACAGGTCAGCAGGACAGTTATGATAATAAATACATTGCATATTATTGTAGTGTTTCCTCTATTGCTATTGCAACATTAAGTCCACTACATTTTCTAGAATTTCTAGAAACCTAGGAGCCCAAGTTCTTTAAAGAAATGTATATTTTCCTTCCCCTCTCACTTCTTTCCTTAATTTATTTTCCTTTTTTCTTTTTCCCTTTCTTTATCTTCTCCTCCTCCTCCTCTTCCTTCTCCTCTTTCCTTTTCTTCTCCCTCCTTGCCTTCTACCCTTCTGGCTCTTTGACAGTCTTTGAGCAATACACAACTCAAATCTCATTCTCTGTCTATACCAGCTCAAATCACATTCACTTACATTCATCTAAGTGAATGACTCACTGCTCTGTAATAAACTACTGTTTAATGTGTTTAGGACAGGGCCTACAGGGTCTACAGGGTCTAACTATGTAGACTGATTCATAGTGATTCTCCTGTTTTCAGCCTCCCAAGTGCTGAGCTTACAGGTGCGTGTCACCATGCCCGGTCTATAAACTATTCTTTGATGGAATACTTTTGGAGCTTTTTCTTGAAAGCATTTATTTATTTATTTATTTATTTATTTATTTATTTATTTATTTATTTATTATTTCTTCAGGGAATTGAACTCAGGCCCTCACACTTGCCAGGCAGGCGCTTATGCAGCTGTGCCATCTCCCCAGCCCTAAAACATTTAATTTTGATGTTATTAGTTCCAGAAAGCTTTCTTTGCCCAAAGCCACTAGAGGCCCCATTTTGTGGCACAAATGAGACTGGAATAATAATCTAACTGCCAGAAGTGTTTGAAAATACTGTAATGGTGCAGGGTTTTGGCCAGTCGCAGGGAAAGAGGGGCGACCTCTTGGGACTGATTCTTCTCTAAGGAAAGAACAGTGACCTCAAGTGATTCTGTGAAAGCGATGCTGGGGACACAATGCCAGGGTCACAGTAAGCAGGTCCACCCTCTGCTGCATGTGTGTCCTGCCAGCCTCATGGGTGCTGCTGTTCAGGTCTGAGGTGGCAGTAGGACGCAGAGCTAGGAAGGCAGTCATCGTGACCCTCTGCGGTGGACACAACAGTGCCTGGGGGAGGTCCCAGCATGGGCGGGCATTGTCCCTGCAGATGCTGCCCTGGAGGCTTCCTCCTAGTGGCCGAGAAGCTCCAGGCTGGGAGATGAGGTCACCCAGGAGGAGGAGGAGGACGAGCGCGCACGGTCCTGACTCGTGCGGGTGGCCACGGCCTGGCCCCAGGCCAGAGCCCCATGTATATGCAGAATGAGTGCCAGGCATCTTCGTGGCCCTCCACCGCGTCTGGTCTCAGAGCCAGCCTTGGCTCCTGCTCCCCCCCAGAGACAGTGGAGAGATCCCCCTCCCCAGGCACCCACTCGTGGAAACACCAGCTGCCCTGCCGTCTGACCTTTCCTGTGATGGCCAGACACATCTAATGCTGAGAATCCCTTATGGCCATTGAACACGTGTGGTCTGCTGGCTGGGCGTCAGACAAACAGCGAGCCCAAGCCTCTGCTGAAAAGTCAGTGGCTTCTGGGGTCTTTTCCAGAATTTGGTACAAAATATGAATTTTTGCTGAGAGCACGAGTTTCTCCCATGCACCTTCCCATGGTGCTCGCTGCTTATCTAGCTGAGCACACGTGGGCTGTCAAAGCTGGCACCATGGATCTGTGAAGCTCAGAGCCACGCTGGGCCTGTGGGGAGACAGCACATTATAGGAAAGAAAATACCTCCAGGGGAAAGCTCTGCAATGTCAAGCGACAGGAGCAGTGGCCAGGAAGCTTTCCACTGAGTGTCCCAGCAAGCCACGAGTGGCTCATGTGGAACCGACCGGCACATTGCACTCCCATCCCTGGAGCCAGCCACCGCGACGTCACCCAGGGTGCTTGGGTGTGGTGGAGCCTGTCATCATGCTCCGGTGGCTTGCAGACACATAATTCATGGACTCCCAACCGGAAGCAGTACTGGGAGCTGTAACCTGTGGACAGCAGATACCTGATTCTTCTTTTCTGGGCCCACCGTGAATCACATACGTATCACCCAACGTCGCCTTATGACTACTCTGAGGTTGCATTTGCCTGTTGATCCTGAAGTCCATGAGAGCAGAGACCACAGACCAGTTGTCCTTGTGAGGTGGAGCTGGGCAGAGAGGGCTCAGGCTCGTGGGGTGCACGCCTCCAGGCTCACTCAGCTGGCTGCACCCTAGTTTTTTTCTTCTCTTGTACAATAAAGATAAAGGAGGGAGAAAACATCGGCCAGTGGGGCTCAGCAGCTCACAAGCTGAGTGCAGTCCACGCTCTGGATGGAGGGCAGACCTGGCTGGGAGTCAGACCAGACCCAAGCTGGCTCCTCCTCTGTCCTCTTCCATGACAGCTGCTCTGAGGAGAGAAGCGTGGACCAGGCTCCTGAAGGCTTCAGTGGGACAGAGACGGCTTGTTCTAAGCTGTTCCTTCAGGCCTGAAGCTCCACTTTGGGTCCAGGCATCTATAGCCGTTTTTCTTCCTTATTTACGTTTCCTGTGGAAAGTCTGAAAAAACCTCCAAGGAGCATCTTTTGAGTTTGTATTGGGAAAGGAGTAAATGTGCCCCTTCTCTGCTAGACAAACACTGCAGACGTTGGTGCTTGTACAACTCAAACACAAGCCAGTTTTCAAAGCCTCTGGCTTGGCAGGCCTGGCCCAGGGAGCTGTGGGGGGAGAGGACAGCAAGCAGCCACCTGGGCTGGGTGATTTGCTTTGGGTGCAGAGCTTGGAATTTGTGAATTTTCTACTCCATAGCTTCCTTCTCTGCAGCTCACTCTGAAAGCTGGGCTTCGCCTGTCCAGGGCCTCCCAGGGCTGCCTGCCTCGTGTGTGGTGACAGGGAGACAGCTGCAGGCCTCTGCACTCTCTGACCCTCTCAGTGCTAAGGGTGGAGGGCGGTCGTGGGGTCAGTAGAGGACTTTGCTTTTCAGGGCAGCTGGAACCACAAGATGATGGCCCACATGGGGGCTGCAGCTTTATCTCGGAGACCTAGCAGGCCCCCCTCTCTCCTCTGTCCCTCACGCTTTCATTCATTCCACAAGGTTAGCACACTAAGCCTCAAGCACCCACATCCAGCCTTGCCAGCTCTGCACTCCTGGCTGGCCTTATGCAGTGCACAGTGACCCCTTTCTCGACCCTGCCTCCCCTATGCTCTCCCTCATTCCATGCCCCAGCTGCCTACTCTGAAGCAGCTCCTAGGCTTCACTTTTTCTCCCCAGTCTCTGGCCTGTATGTCTGCGTGGGTACCGTGGGCTCCCCAGCCTCTTCTCCCCTTAGTCTGCTCTAACCGCAGCCTGCAGTACAAGGAAGCCGCTTGCTGCGGAGGAGGGCAACCTGCTCACAGCCCAGACCCTGGGGCCAGGGGAGGGAGAGCAGGACAGGACGCAGGCTGCTGGCCTACACTTGGGCATCTGCCGGTGGTTGTCAAGGTGTTTACCCAAGACCCTGGTGCTGTGGGTAAGATAAAGAAAAATTCAAGGTCTGTAAGGAGAAGGGCTCCATCTGGGCTGGGTAAATCGTCTTTTATGAGGAAACAGCTTCTCTTTTCTCTTGTTTTTCTTTTCTTTTCTTTTCTTTTCTTTTCTTTTCTTTTCTTTTCTTTTCTTTTCTTTTCTTTTCTTTTCTTTCTTTCTTTCTTTCTTTCTTTCTTTCTTTCTTTCTTTTTTCTTTCTTTCTTTCCTTCTTTCTTTTTTTGGCAGAACCAGGGATTGAACTCAAGCCCTTGTACTTGCCAGGCAAGACTACTTAGCTAACCCCTGGCCCCTCTTTTTTTCTTTTGAGAGAAGGTGTGGGCTCAAAGATCTGACCTGAACATCCAATGCATTTGCCTCCCCAACCTCTGCCCCAGTCTGCCAGGCCTGCCTGGTGCATGACGGTAAAGAGCTTGGTGCTGGTGGGGTAGCTGCAGGGCAGGGGCCCGGGAAGGTTGGGGGTCAGATGCAGACACGTCCCAGAACACTCTCAGGCAGGAGGGCACTGCAGCCAGGGAGGAAAGAAGGGGCCATCTTAGAACAACTGGCAAGGGAATAATGCGTTCAGCTTCACCCCACAGACCACAAAGAGCAGTTGCTGAGGACCAAAAGTTGATAATAACAACAATAATAATAATCCCTAAACCAATTCAAAGAAACCATGAGAAATTAAAAAAAAATTGTGAACAAAACCACAAACCATAAAATAACGACACACTCAACTGTATACAAAGCATTTGCCCTGCATTAGTTCTGGGGAGACCTGTGAACACCCATGGCTTGGCCCTGGCCAGACTAGAAGAGGAAAAGGGTGGGGAAAGGATGGGAGAGAGGGATCAGGCGAAAGGAGATAAGATCTTGTGCCAGAAATCCATGGTGACAGAAACAAGGGCAGGTTAGTGTTGCTGGTTTTCCTCTTGCCTCTGCCCCAGAGTCAGGACACAGCACTGCCCCTGGGGTCAGACCCTTGTGCTTGCCAGGGAAGTGCTTATTCCACTGAGCCATCTCCCCTGCCCCTGGGGTCTCATGTTTAAGTCAAGGTTAAGGGCTTTCATTGCAAGGAGGCCTGAACTCCTATGTTTTATGGCCTGGTGATGAAGAGCCCTCGAGGGGCAGGGGACATTTAACACAGCCCTAATCATGCACCTCAGACAACAGAAAGCCTCATCTTGGAGACAAGGCCTGCAGGAGGGTAGAGGCAGGTGAAGGTTTGGCTGTTTCCCCTGGGTGCAAGTCACCTTCCAGGGGTGGGAGGGAGAGGGTGCTCCTCTGTCTCTTCCCTGGCCCTCCCTAGAGCACAAAGAAGCCACATTTGAGCACATGTGGTCCAGGAGCTGGTGGAGGAATGGAGTAGAGGCGACTTGCTCTACTCCCCCGGGACAAAACCAGTGCCTGCCCTCTTCCCCTTGTCCCACATGGACAGAGTGCCCTGGCCTGCTCCTGAGAGCACTGCTGTCTACGCCACGACCACTCGGGTCCGGATAACGAACACACAGAAAAAGCTCTGAGCGCAAATCCCAGCAGTTCTGTGACCACTGGGACAACTGAACTAGTTGTTGCACACACGGGGAGCCCTGCTGCACAGATGGGGAGCCCTGCCGCACGCACGGGGAGCCCTGCTGCATGCACGGGGAGCCCTGCCGCACGCAAGGGGAGCCCTGCCACACGCACGAGGAGCCCTGCCACACACACGGGGAGCCCTGCCGCACGCACGGGGAGCCCCGCCCAGCCGAGGCACAGCATCTGGGGCGGACTATCAGCTGTGACCCCTTGGCACAGGCCTGCTGCTCAGGGGGCCCAGTTTCCTCAGTGTCTTTCAGGGACAAGACTCAGTGCTGCAAGTGTCATCGATCACTAGAAGGTGCCCAGGGCCTCTGATTAACCAGACCAGAGTCCCCACCTCTGCTCTGCCCAGTGCCTCTCAGACTCCTGCTGAGCTACAGGGGGCCACAGCCAAAGACATGTGGCACTGGAAAAAGCAACGCCCCCTTCCGTGGCTGGGAAGAATGGTGCTCTTCATGGGGCTGCCCCCAGGTGCCAGGGTTCTGCAGGTCCAGAATGAGGAAGTGAATCAGTCTTCCCAGCTCGCAGCATCAGTGCCCATTTAGTGCCCTTTGGTGCTGTGGTATTTGGACACGTTGTGTTGAAAACTCATGAACATCTCAGACACTGGAAACAAGCATGAGCCCCGGCCAATTCTTACACTTGCTGGGCGATGAATAAGTCCCTTTAGCTCCTCAGGCAGCCAGGCCCAGCAAGTGAATTTGGAGTCTGGGAAGCAAGGTACTGGCCTTCTGGACGCGTCCATCCCAGCGTGACCCCAGGTGGCTGCGTGGCCTGAGAGCAGAGGTTCTCTACCGGGGCTCCCATTGGAATCAATCACCTGAGGTGTGAAGGTGCTGACGCCTGGGTCCCCCAACCCAGAAATCCTGACCTCACTCATCTACAGTGCAGTCACGGCGTTGGGATTTTAAAAAACCCCTAAGTGATTCTAGGTGCATCAGCACTGGGAACCAAAGCCCCAGGCCCGGCATCTCACCCTGGGCGGGCAAGCACACGACCTCCGGGTTGGGCAGGCCTGGGTGCTGCTCCGGTGAGCCTGCTGTGGATGCCAAACTTGCATGCATCTGCCAGGCTTCAGGCGGCGCTGTGCTGCTGGCGCAGCGCAGCTGTGAGGGGCAGGGTTGTGCTGCCGGGTTCGGCAGGGCGGCGAGCAACCAAAGGCAGAGCTATTCAATTGATTACAAGTGAAAAGAGTTACAATTAAACCTTCAGAACGCGTTTCTTCAGTTGCCTCAGCCACATGTCTAGCACTCAGAGCCACGCTCCACTACGGCTGCCATGCTGAGCGGTTCAAAGAGAGGCTATTCCCGTCATCACAGAAGGCTGTAGCAGGACAGCCTGCCTTACGGTAGCTTTGTCTTGCTGCCTCTGGGAGTGTGGCAGCTCTATTGGTGGCAGGGACGGTGAAACACTGCCCACCCAGCGGCTGGGCACCGGACACACAGTAGGTGCTCAGGCAGTGCTGGCTTATGTCACTGTGCTGGGTCTTCCCCAAAACGGTCTTATACTTGCTGGCTGAATAGCGTCTGGCGGATATCAATCAGATCCTGGCGCAATTGTACCAGGACGGCTCGATGGCCACGTTGGCCTCGCAGAGCTCAGTGACCAGGTTGCTGTGGCAAGGTTTGCCTTGCAGCTTGGTGGCCACGATTCAGGCAAGAACAAGCAGGGCTCCAGGCGGTCCCCTCACTCACAGCACCTGCCCACCAGTTGTTGGAAGGCAGTGGCCGGATGGCCAGGTGCAGCTAATGGCACTCTTCACCTTTCAAGTCCAATTCAGAGGATGAATTTCAGCACCCTTCTTGGCCGGGGGAAAAGGGCAATGCCTACAGAGGCTTCTCCCCTTCCTGAGTGGCACAGGAGGCAGGTGGGGCTGGCTGGAGGGTGCTGAGTCCCAAGAGCAGGAATGCTCCCACAGCGGGCACCCCTCCAGTGAGAATGACACCCCCTGACTTTCCCAGAGCCAGGTGTTCTCTTACTTTCGCATCATGGCAGTTGATTTTCAGATTCATTCTAGGGATCATTAATAATGAAAATAAATTCTTCTGAGCTCAGAGAGGTTGTGGAGAAGAAACCGGAGCAGGTGCTTCTCAACACAGAACCATACGCAGCCACCTCACTGGACTAAGGTGGCATTTGGGCTCACAGGGGACTGCAGTTCACTCTGGGTCACACAGCAAATGAGGCACATGGTTGGGTGTGAAAGGTCCTAACTCTAAAAGACAGTGTCTTTTCTATGCCTTCATGCCTAAGAGAGTCACAGAAATTTGTAAGCCACTCAAATAGAATGGTAACAAAAATGGAATATTATATATTCTAGCACAATGGAGATGTCCTTGAAGTGTTTTCTGGGATGAATGACAATACAGTTGCTTCTTTGCTCAGCCTGCTGCTTCTGGGACAACCATGCCACCTCTCCACCCTTGCACAAGCCTCAGCAATAACCATCACCTTTAGTGAGCAGCTGACTGCACTGGGGCTGTGAGAAGTGTTCCCAAGCTTCTATTTTTTTTTTTTTTTATATATCAGGAAGTGAGCTTTGGGGGCCAGGGAGATGGCTCACTAGAATAAGCGCTTGCCTGGCAAGTGCAAGGGCCTGAGTTCAATCCCCAGTACTGCAGAGAAAAAAAAAAAAAAGGAATTGAACTCAGTGCCTTGTGCTTGCTAGGTAGGCACAGAGCTACATCCCTGGCCCTTCCATGCTTCTTTTTTTTTTTTTTTTTTTGGCAGAACGGGAGATTGAACTCAGGCCCTTGCGTTTGCCAGGGAAGCGCTTATTCCACTGAGCCGTCTCCCCTGTCCCCTTCCAAGCTTCTCAAGCGGAGAATGGTGTGTCCTCTGTGGCTTCAGACAGCACCCAGATTTGCAAGTTGTGCTCCAGGACAACAGAGCGGTCATCAGTTGGTCAGCTCTTAATCAGCGCCTAAGTTTACAACAGCGAACATTTCTCAAAATCTTAGCTCTTCCACAGCAGCACTGATCACATCACCTACCAGCGTCCAGGCTGGAAAACCATCAGTGTTATCTTTCTCGGGAGTGATCTCCTTTGAGAGTGTGTGCTAGACAAAAGCAAACCCCAACCTCTATCTTGATGTCAAAGACAAACACACCGAAGTGACAGATCTTTCTAAGGCATCGTCGGGGGCCCTAACACTTTCTAAGTGCACATATGTAACACTCAACGCTAGGTGTGCTCTCGCCTAGAGTAGAAGCGTGCTAAACTCAGGGGCACAGCGTCAGCGTTTCTGGCGACCTTGGAGAGGAAGAGCTGTTGGCTACTTCGTCAGGAGGTTGCTTTGCCTGCAATTAGCGCCCTCCACCAGCAGGTGGGCGAGCTGTCTCACCCTGGGACTGAGTAAGGACTGAGTAAGGCAGCCCATGCCTTGCGTTACACAGCTCACCTTAAACAGGACCCGGTGTTACTACAACTAGGCGTAAAGATTGCAGTGAATCAGGATGCATAACTTATGGACTAAGTTATACAATTCCTAGCAAGGCTTAAGGAATCAGAAAGGCCAGAGACAATGTGGCATTTTCATTCATTTAAACTGCGCTCAGACGGTGAGACACAGAGCACTGGTTCTGTCCAGATGTGAGCAGACCTTGCCACCTCCTCTAGATCTTCTTTTTTTTTGCGGAACCAGGGATTGAACTCAGGTCCTTGCGCTTGCCAGGGAGGCGCTTATTACACTGAGCCATCTTCCCGACCCCTCTAGATCTTCTTATCACACAAAGCAAAGACTGGTGGGTAGCGGCCCCTCAAATGCTGGTCTTTCCGTGGATGCACCGAACTTGTCTTTATGTTTTAGCATCGGTAGCTATGCACCTGCCCCCAGCTTTCTTGGTCAGCTCAGAAAGGCCTGTTTCTGTCCTTGAGAAAAAGATGTGCTGAAGCGTTGTGTCCACTTATTCACAGTGCCAGGATTTCTTTTTTTTTTTTTTTGGTCAAAAGTTTGCGTTATTAACTGTAACCAAAGCATCATCAATTCTTCATTTTAAATGCCAGGATATTCATCAATCAATTGAGAATCTATTGGTTGTAATCCAAACCAATGCAAGCATGACTGTTCAGACCCAAAATTTTAACAAGACTTTATTAAATTAGAAACAGAGGGGGCTAGAGATACAGCTCAGTGGCATAAGGGCCTGCCTAGCAACTGCAAGGTCCAGAGTTCAATCCCTGATACAAAACAAACAAAATACAGGGAAACAAGACTGTATTGAGAAGGGTGAAGAAACAGACTGGACACCAGGGGCTGAAGGAACGATCACAGCTGACCTTTACTCCAAGTCTCTGAATAAAGCCGCCGCTGAGCCTCCCGCCCACCACTTCCTCTACTGTTCACAACTGCGGTACATATAAGGGATTCTTCCTTCGCTCCATAAGGATGCAGCCCACACATAACTGGCTGAAGATTCTGAAGCAGGAATGTGACAAGATCCAAAGTCATTCTGGGGCCCAAGGAAGAAAGTCGCAGTTGTGGGCAGTGTGTGTGTACTAAAGATGAGGGGAGGAACTCAAGCCTCTGCAGACTCTAAAGATCAGTTACAGCCCAGGCAGACGGGACTGGGCTGTCCGCACCGCCCACAGCTGTGTCCAGAAGAGCCCAGCAGGTGCTCCTCCATAGCACTTTGCTGGCGCCCCAGCACCGCGAGGCCACTGCATCCCTCCTCTGGAGGCAGCACTGTCCACAAGACAGGGTCCATACCAAGCTGGTCGGTCCCCACACCACCTCGTAAGAGCCTGGCACTCAGCTGGCGCTCAGCATGGCGGAGCTGCAAGGGTGCTAGCAGGAATGAGAGGAGGCAGGTGAGGGAGACAGGTGTGGGAGGGTGTCAGGCCACTCTCGGCCAGTGGCAGGTGTGCAGAGGGCCAAGGGCCCTAGTGCCTGGGGGCACAGAGGGGGAGCCTTCCCTGGGTTTGTGGCTCCCACTCTCCTGCTTCACTGCAGGCTGTTTCGGCAGAGGTGTCCACTAAGAACTCACATGTTCCCTTGAGCCTTCCTGGCCCTTCCTGGCGGGCGCCCACCACGTCCACAGGGCAGAACAGACCTGGTTTCCAGAGTCCTGGCTTTTTCCAGAGAAGAGCCAATCAGCTCCTTGCTCTCCCCCGGGAAATGTTCCTTGGGAGGAGTCCACAGGGGGCGTGGTTGAGGGGACACAAGGAAGGAAGGTGAGGCGGCAGGGGAGTCTGGTCTCCTTCTAGCTCTGCCTGACACCCACAATGGGCTCCAGAAGTCAAGTTCTAGTCATGGATTGGTCTCCTCACACACATCCCATTTCCTATGGGAGAAAGTAACCTCCCATCCATGGTAGAAGGAGGTGACCCCCTGCAAGCCCCCACATTCCACCCCATGTCAGCAGGCTTTTCCTTTCCCCTCTGTTTTATCACAATGGCAAACTTCAACATGTGCTTCAGAAGGGGCAAACCATATTCAACCTGGGGTGCTCCCCAAGATCCCATCTTCTGTCCGTCGCATTTCACCCAGGCCTCCTCCTTGACCTGCTTGCATCTAGGGCACAGTGAGCCCAGTCACGTGTAAGACCCTCTCTAGTTGGCAGGCTCCCACATGACTATCCATCTGCCAGGATTTAGATTAGCATTTGTCCACCTTAGCATGCATGCAAGGTATTTGGAGAGGTTGGTAATGCCAATTTTGATTTAGTAGATTCTATGTCACTAAAATGATGTGGCTGGTCCCTGACCATACCCCAAATCACAGATTTTAGAATACTCACTTGGTTATAGCTCTATTCAAACAGGCCTCACGGAAGGATTTCAATGTCTAACTTATGGTCTCTGCTCTCTAGCAGTTATGTGAATAGACTCATAAGTGGAGATGGATTGACCAATGGATGGATGGATGGATGGATGGATGGATGGATGGATGGATGGACAGATGGACGGATGGATGGGTTGGTGGGTGGGTGGGTGCATTGGTGGGTGGATGGATGGACAGATGTATGTATTGGTGGGTAGTTGGATGGATGGATGGATGGATGGATGGATGGATGGATGGATGGATGGGTTGGTGGGTGGATGGATGGGTGGGTGGATGGATGGATGGATGGATGACTAAATGTACAACTTTCTGGTACTGCTATAAACAAGTAAATTGATAATCCAAGGAATCCAGTAAGCTGGAATGTGGAGCCACCTAATTTGTCATACTTCATGAGTTATTCATCCCTCAAAAGTGTCTCTGGAAACACTGTGCTGTCTCCTTGCTTGGTGTCCTTGAGCTCTTGGAAACTGTTGTCTGATGCAGGCCCAGAAGTTTCCCATGGAACATCTGCACGGTGCTCAGACTTGCTGCGTTAAGACATTTGTCCTTGTCCCGGCATCCTCAAACCATCAAGAGCTGGCAAAAGGTACATGCTCCTGGAAGCTATGCACTTCAAGGAAATGCAAGAGAGACTTTTGCTTTTAAAAAAGTGGATGAGGAAGATAACTTCTGGACAAAACTACAGCGTTATTAATAAAAGGGAGCCTAAAACCAGATATCTTTACCTGTCTCCCTCGCCAAAGCCAAGTAGAAGCAGCACCAGTGAGAAGGCAGACCAGAGTCAGCTAGTGCCCTCCAGGGCTTGCCCTTGATTTCATCTCTCACATCTGTGCTTCTTCTCCAGGTGCCCTTGTTTGGCTCAGGAACCCCCTGACTCACTTGCCCATCTTTGCTGTCATGTGCCACACTGTGCCCCTGCATTTCCAACCCCACCCAACCTGTGAGACTCCCTCTCCTAGGAAGCCTCCCCCAGCCAATTCTCCTGGAATAGTCCCGCCCTTCTTTCTCTCTTCTTCTTCATCTTCTTCTATTTAGTACAGGGCCTACAGGGTCTCACTACACAGATCAGACTGTGATTACAGGCGCTCACCACCACATGCCCAGGCTCGGTTGCCGTCTCAGCACGCCCCAGGGTGGGGCCAGTATGGCACGCCAGGATCGAACCCCAGTCCCTGCGCTTTCCTAAAGAGGTGCTTTAGTCCACTGAGCTATCTGGCCAGCCCTCCTTCCTTCCTTTTGAGTGAGTACCTTTGTTGCAACACTTTCCATCATCTTTTTTTTTCTTATGTACCATATATATATATATATATATATATATATATATATATTTTTTTTTTTTTTTTTTTTTTTTTTTTTTTTTTTTTTTGCAGAACTGGGGATTGAACTCAGGCTCCT
>PVKA01048170.1:0-13937 GCA_004027165.1 Ctenomys sociabilis
TTTTTTTTTTTTTTTTTTTTTTTTTTTTTTTTTTTTGGTGGAACTGGGGATTGGACTCAGGCCCTTGCGCTTGTCAGGGAAGCGCTTATTCCACTGAGCCATCTCCCCAGCCCCTTAAGGTCTGCTTTTTGAGGCTGCAGCAAAGGTAGTTAAGTTTGATCTCTTTGCTTTCTCTCCCTGTTTTTTTTTTTCCCCAGTCCTGAGTATAGGACACAAAGAAGCAGTTTTTCCTAAAATATCAAGTGAATTATCTAGAGCACAAGCTATCTTTTATCCCTCTCTTCTATTATTTGAAGCTGACTGTATCATGAATTTATCTGAAAGAATAATGTGGCCCTCTATTAAACATTCTAACAAAGTTGATGGGTGCTCACCTATCTCTTGGAAAATAGATAAAATTTAAAATAACTAGAAGGCTTCGTTTTAGCTCTTTTTAGACTTTCAAGAATACACACTAGAAGATGCTTTCTAGTCTCCTGCCTGGCTGGCTATTAGGCCACCAGAGGTCTTGAGTAGGAACTGCTTGGGCTCCAGTGGGATCAGGTAGTTCCAATGACTGTATATCTCTTGACTATTTAAAATCAACAACATGATATTTATGTCCAAATGCAATAATAGCTTGCAATTTTGCCTGCCTTTCATTAGAAGTCAAAACTTGGTTTAAGATTAATATTCTTAAGTTTGAGTAAGTCCTCTGAAGATGTCAATGTACTTGTCATGGTCATCAAGAGTCCAACTTTATCTGAGTTAGATCACAGAGAAAAAGGCACACAAACTCTGGAAGTTCCGTATGGCCTATTTACTTCTTTAAAAGGTATTATCTTTGAAAAGCTTGCATAAACTTGGCTAAAGCTGTAGCCTTGTAGAAGCCTGGAATTTAGGTACTCTAAAAGCCCACCCTTTAGAAATGAAACTAGAGGAAACATTACTTTCAGTAGTGGTAGACAAGGCTGTGATTAATAATATCTTGTCTTTAGGCTCTGAAGCTAGGGAGAAGTATCCTTAGGCTCCAGAAGATAGGGAATACCTTCGGCACCTGAACTGAATGGCTCTCCTGTAGCTCAGATTCACATTTCCAAAGCAGGTGATAATGACTTTCTTCATGCAAACAAAATCTGAACATAAAACGTTTTTAACATTTTGCTTTTTATGATATGGTGCCAGTTATAAAACTGTCATAATTGATAATTCCCTCTGCATTCCATTTTGACTCTACAAGCTATGTAGGCCAAGCACACATGAAGAAATGGCTCTTGTCTGAATGTATGGATCAAAGATCTTCCAGTAAGTAATGATGCACTAAAGGAGTAAGAGACTCTGACTGTGATATTCTCATAATCTGGAATACGGACAGAGACAGTTCTGAGCACCCCCACCTCACCCCTAAATAGTCCCCGCTGAAAGCGTCCCATGAGCAAACCACTCCAGAGAAGTTGGATAATCTTGTAGAGAGGGAAGACATGATCCAACCAGCCTATCCATTTGAACTGGTGTACAATTTTTTTCACCAGACAATCTCATGAACAGTGCAGTTACTCTTTTTTCAATTTATTTTTAATTTTACTGAAGTACAAATATCAATCAGACAGTTTTAAGACACCTTAACAAGACAGATTCGATAAATTAATACATTACAAACTGCTTTCATAATGCTTTGCATACATGATATTAGGTGCATACATGATATTATACTTCTTATCAGTAAATTAAGAGTGTAGCTGTTTCCTTATCTTATTTTTTATACCTGAATTATATAAAAAACTCAATAATTAATTTCCTAGTCGATGACCGTAGTACTAGAAGCCGACATAATATCCTGTCCAACCACCATTAGTGCAAATCTTGCCTCTCATGGGATTATGTAGAAGCACAACGTTATCTATCCCAACTGTACTGTCTATACACACACATCATGATTTTTTCTTTCTATACCCATTCCTTTGTCTACACGTGTCAAAGGTGGGCACTCCACTGTCATTCAACTTACTTAGGTGCTTGAACTTGACAACACAATCCAACACAGTCTACCATTCCACAACAATAGTGAGTTATTCAAAGAAGTTGTTGACCATAGCCATTTACAGCTCAGCTTAATATTATGGCCCTGCGATGTATACTTCATTTTTATACTTTCGTGCTGGATGGTTAAGACCTAGATAGAGCAAGACTTATATACCAACAGATGTACCTTACATTACTTTGTTAATGATAATAATGTGTTCTTAGATCAAATGAATTTGGACTTCATTAACAAATTTAAAGCTTTATTTATTTATTTATTTATTTATTTTTTTGTGGAACTGGGGATTGAATTCAGAACCTTGCGCCTGCCAGGGAAGCACTTATTCCACTGAGCCATCTCCCGGGCCCCAACTTTATGTTTATTATGTGGTCAGTGAAGTCCCCTCAGGGTAAATCTTGTAGTCCTGTACATTATTCTGTAGATCCTTTGTCTGTGTCATCATTGTGGATGAGTATTCCATTGTCTAGAAGAAAGTCATTGTGGGGTGACTTTCTGCCAACACTACAAGAATTATAAGGAACTGACTCACTGAGAAACAGTTTAGAATTTTGCATATAACAACTACATGAAGAAGTACAATAAATTTCAACTTGGTAAATAGAAACCAAAACCAAGAGGAAGAATTTAAGTGCTGAATGATGAGTCCTCAGGTGGAAGTGAAAAAATTCATTTTGATGAGTCATATTAGTAATATTTAATTTCATACTTATTTAATTTAAAAAAAACAAAAATTTCTTTGCATAAAAACATATATCATGATTGTAAGCACTAAGGCTTTTGAACCACAGTTGATCTATAAAGATATTTTTGTTGAATGGACTTTTTGGAGGATGTGTCACCAATAATAACTACTAGTAATGAGATAAATCTATTCTTGAGTTCTTACCATTTAGTAATAACATTATATTTCATCTATTATTCCATATTTTATGGAATAAGATGACTGAGCCAGTGACACTATATACTGTGATTTACATAGTGTATACATTGGAGAGACAATATTAAGCATAAAATATGATACTTAAAATATGAATGTGCATGCCCAGACATGAATTAAAGAATCCCAAACATCCCATGTCATATAAGTGGGACAGTTGATATTTTCATATTTGTTCATGATCTGCTTAATCTTAGTTAAGTTTATATTATATAGCATTCAATTAAGTTTTTCAAAATTTTCAAATAGATTCTGGTAGACTCTCCAAAGTATAATTTAACTATCCCCTTAACCTGAAGTGTCTTTTCTCTTTTCCCTCACTCTTTTGTGGAACTGGGAACTGGATCCAGGACCTTCCCAATAAGCTACATCAGCAAACTTTTTTAAAAAGTCTGAGACAGGGTTTTACTCTGCCCCTTAAATTGGCCTTGTTTTGCTCAAATTTGTGACCTTTTCACCTCAGATTCTCAGTGTACTAAGATTGCAGGTGTGTCTTGGTTACTTTTCTCTCATTGCTGGTACAAAATACTTAATGCAAAAAGTTAAGGAAAGAAGAATTTATTTATATCATTTTATGGAGGTCAGTATGTAAGCAGCTGGCTTCAAAGTAGGGTGGCATGGTACAGGCAGCAACAGTTAATGGCAGTGGAAGATAGAAAAATCAAGACAGCAGATTAGGGGGCCTTTTTTCCTTTCTTATAGAGCAGGCTACTATGCCTCAGGGCAGATGCAGCATTAACACCATCTCGGAGCCCTCATAATGAACAGTATGAGGAGGTTTATAAACTGATGACCCTGGGCCTCTGCTGAGTCAATTAATTAAACTTGTAAAGGTGACACAATGTATCAACAATTGCAAGGTATATACCTATCATACCCAGTTTTGAATTATTTCTTTGAAAGAAGTGTCAGAGAAAGTAATATATTTTTTGTCCATTTAAACTTATGGGAGCCGGGCGTGGTGGCGCATGCCTGTAATCCCAGCACTCGGGAGGTTGAGGCAGGAGGATTGTTGTGAGTTCGAGACCAGCCTGAGCTACAAAGTGAGCTTAAAGCCAGCCTGAACTGCATAGCGAGACCCTGTCTCAAAAAGACAAAAAAAAAAAAAAAACTTATGGGAAATATCAACTATGATCCACTTAAATAGGTAGTCTGTTAATGGCTAGGTCTTTCTACATGTGAATGTCTCATAAATGCCTTAAAGAGCTAGGGACATTCAAAGGGTACTAAGCATTGGACTGACTGTGGCCTTAATGGGGAATTTATATTCTCTATAAACTGATCTAAAAGCCCCCACTTGTATTCTGCTTTAGGTAAGATAAAATCAATTTTAGATTCTTTTAGACTGCTCTGTGAATAGGATATATTTAAACTAACTCTCCAATGATGATTTTTCAGAATGACCCTGAATATACAGCTATTAGTTTCTTCTTATCTTAAAAGTACTAAATGCAGAACAAAGTACTCCTTGTATGGTTGCAAAGACAGATGTCTACTTTCTCTCTGGCACATTTGCAAACTCAACAGAATCAAATGTTTGTTCTTGTTTTATTTTGAAAATTTATTTAAATTTATGAAAAGCCCATGTTTACAAATGAAAAAGTCTCCTTCCCACCTCTGACTCCCAAGTACATACTTTCTATCCTACCTTTCAAATTTAACCATTCTATAACTTTCAGTATCACTGTATACAGTTTCAGTTTCTGCATTTCTTGTTCTGATGCTTTGATCTGTTAATTAATACCACAATACTAATATGTTCTCTTCTGAGACTTCATATTAAGTTTTAATAAATGGTGAGGCTATCTTTCTCTGTGTGCTGTACTTTTTTAACTTTTTATGGCTATTATAATTGGTTTATGATTGTATATAAAGTCTAGAATCAACTCCTCCAGTAAAAAAAAATTTTCAGTGATTTATCTGTAGAAGCACAGTAAAGTTTCTGAAGGTTAGATTTTCCAAAGCACAAATAATATGCATTTTAGGAAAGTAGAAGATAGCAGGAAGAGTTCACATTGGATTTCTAACTTTCTGGATTAGGGTTCTGAGCAGATATGGACTTGCAACCAAACATATAATAGAGTTTAAAAATACAATGTGAACTAATAGTTTGTGTGTTCATGTGTGTGTATGTGTTTTGGTGGGTAAAAAGAAAAGTAATAAACTCATTATTTTTATACTTTTAATTTGAAAATAATTTCAAATTAAAAGTATAATTCAACACAAGCTTCAAGATCAGTTTTAAAATCCACATTTGTTAAAAATAACCCTCTTAGGTTACCATTCAAATTGTCACTTTTTTAGTATATCTAATTCTATGTTTTACCTGGGAACAGTTAGTTCCTCAGTCTTTCATTGTCCTTTAAGATGCTTGCGATTTTGCTGAATACGGGCCTTTAAAAAAAAGAATGTTTTTTTTTTTTTTTCTGGGTTTTGACTCTTGTTTTAGAATGATTAGACTCAGAGTATGCAAACAAAGATGGAATACTACATCAGTGATGTTTCCTTTGTAGAGCGAGATCCAGACACATAATTTGTATTTGTGCCTAACTAGTGCTTTAATTCTACAAGATGTTTCTTATCTCTCTAACAATTTTTCCCTTACAAGTATTGTGAATAGCAAACTTTGAGGCCAAATAAATTTAAGAGCAATTTTATTGAGCATTGAAGCATTTATGAATCTGCAAGCAGTGAAATCCAGAAGAGGTTGGGAGAAGTCCAATTAAAGTGCTTGAAAGCAGGTAGAGGAGCCACAGCTTGATCCCTGGTCCCACCTAGGGCCCCACACCCAGCATGCGGGCAACAATTGAATCTGGGCTTCATAGCGCATGTGTTTGTAATCCCACCTCTTGGGAAGCTGTAAACAGGCAGATCGCTGTGAGTCTGATCTAGTTGTGAGACCCTGAACACCCTGTTAACCCCCCCCCCCCAAAAAAGGAAGCTCAATTTATAGACTATGGTTAAAAGTCAATAGTAAAGAAAATATTTGGGGTCTGCCAGATAGCTCAGTGAACTAAAGCACCTGCTTAGGCAGACAAAGGGATCAGATATTCGATCCCTGGATCCCTGGCCTGCCTTGCCTGCCCTCCCCCGGGTGTGCTGAGACAGTGATTGCAACCTGTTGTGTTGGCACTTGCCTGTAATCCCAGCTCTTGGGAAGCTGAGAACAACAGAGTCAGTATGAGTCCAATCTGTGTAGTGACACCTTGTAGAACCTGTAGATACCACCTTGCACTAAGTACAAAATAGGAAAGAAAATACTCGATTGGCTACAGCTAGCTCAATTAAAGTATGATCCAGTTTAAAGTTTGTCGTTTCAGAAATGACAGTTAATTAGATATGATTAGCTGAAACTCAGTTTAAGGGTTGGGTTTTCTTTTTTAGTCTCCAAATTTAGTGAACTACAAGGAATTCTACAAATTAACTATCAGTTTGCGTGTGTAAGCTGGATTTTAAGTGCAAAAGCATTGAAGGCTAGCAGCTTCCTGCTTACCTTGCTTTGAAAATAGTAAGTAATCTATTGGAAATCATTTTAATAAGATCATTAATAGGTAATTCTTTTAATTGAACATGTCATTCTAAAAGTACTACCATCCATGAATTTTGCCTATACAGTGGTGCCTTGGTTCAAGAACTTAACTCATTTTACAATTCCGGAAAAGTTGATCATGTTCATATTGCTGTGAAGAAGACGACTGCGGTAATTTTTGTCACCAGTTTCAGAGTTCTGAAACAAGAAAAATATTTGCAAGATGCTTCTGTTTGTGAAACAAAATGTTTGCAAATAAAATCATTCATGAATTGAGGTATCATTGTAATATCTATATTATTATAGCTGGAAATCTTCATTTTTGTAACTGTATCCATCACTGTACTTTTATCAAGGATTACACTCCTTTTCACCTATGCATTCATTTTTCTATTTATTCATCATAAGGTATTGGATAATGAATATTTATACTTTTTATTTATTTTAATACAGCAATGATTCCATTTTAGACATATGGATGTACTCTCTATGTACTTGCTTTCTGTCCTGATAAGTTGTATTTTTCTTATACTGGAGACTATGCCTATGTTTCTTTCTCATTCAGTTCCCTTCTTGATGAACACACACACACACACACACACACACACACATGCACGCACACATACTGGAGAGCTCTTTATAGAAGTCACTCACTAGAGACTAAATAAATGATCATAGTGCTGGCAATGACATTTGTATCTTCCTGTCATAGACATTAAGTAGGTCTCTTCTGCTAATAACTGTAATCAACACCAAAACATTTCTCTATGGATCCTTATGATAAGTACCTACAATAGTGAAAATAGAACATCAACATTTTAAGTACTTTCTGAGACTATCTTTACAGGAGACCCAAACTTCAGCATTTCCCTACTTCACAAACTATAATCTTTTCCTTCATATTGTATGTATAAAATCACATGGTAAATTTGGTTTAAGTATATTTTACTATGCAATGATGTCAAATGTATCTTGTACTGAAATATAAAACTTTGAATGGAAAAGTTACTCTAATTGTTATTACCTAGCTGATTCTCCCTGATTTGTTTCTTTCATTATATTCTGTAAAGCAACACAAACATAATAATTTTCACAATAATTTCAAAACCCAGATATAAATTTTGGAGACAAGATATTGCTGGTGAATGAAAAGAAAATCCAGTTTTTCAATTAATTTTCCAGAATATGCGTGATTTTTTGAAATACAGTAGAAATTAATTACAGTCTTTTGAATCTTGAGGAGCCCTTCAGGAAACTTTATTTGTAGATATGTATATAAAGACACATTTTTCGTTGCTCTGCCATCTGCGTTTATACAGAATTTCTTTTCTGTCCATCTACTTCTTTCATTATTTCCAAGTTGATACAGTGCCAAGAGTCTTCTAGCTTCAGTAATATTCTCTCTTGCCTCTTTCTTACCATCTTTGGTTACAGTATTTCCTCTCATCTATCCTAGCTCTGCTTGTGGAAGATGTTCTCTAAAATCATTAGCTGTTGTCTTAAGAGACTTATGAGTCCCTGTTCAGGGATTTTGTTTTACTCTCTCTCCAGCTTCTAAAAGTAGCCTCTCAATATATTTTGTGTTCTGTATTTTACTGAAGAAACTTTGTATACAATTTCTGCTGCAACATTTACTTTTGGAATATATATATATATATATATATATATATATATATATATATATATAACTAAAGGTACTGTTTTCAATTAAATTACTGGGAAAAAGTTCTAGTTTAGGGTCCAGTTCAACTTTATGCTTACTTGTATGGCAGAAAAAATCATGTCTGTAATAATAAATGAATAAAATCAGAATTAGCACACAAACTGCCATAGTTGATGATATATTACAAAACACAGTTTCAAAGATCACTATTCTAGGGTACAAAAGAAAGTATAGATAATGCAATAGAGAGGTAATAAATTATAATTCAGAACAATTGTTTAAAAATTGCCTAAATGAAATGTCTCAAAATGAGGAGTTCAATTTCTCTCTTCTTGATTTCTCAAGTTTTCACAAACATATTGTATCATTTTCCTTTTGTATTTTGAGAAAATTAGAAATAATTATTTAGTGAAAATAAAAAAAATATATTTGGAAAAGCTTAAAGTGAAACTTCCAATAAAACTTCCTGTACACTTGGGACCATCTAGACCCAGTCTAAGCCCAGCCCGGCCATTGTGTGGAAGAGCTTCCATGCTCCCCTGTGCCTCTTGGACCCCTCTGGATCCAGCACAGGACCAGCATGTGAGTGAGAACTTCTGCCACACTCTCACAACCCCTCTGAACCTCTCCAGACCCAAGCCAAGCTCCACAAGTGTGTGGGAGAGGGTTCATTCTACCCTGTGCCACCTTGAATCCTCCAGACCAAGCCCAGACCTGGTATGTGAGTGAAAATTTCTAATGCATTCTCTGGACACCTTGAGACTCAGCCCAGGCCTAGACTGGCGAGTATGTAGATGGGCTTCTGTGTACCCCTGCATCTGTTGGAACGAAACAGACCCACAATAGGCCTGGCTTGTGAGTGCCAACTTCCCCTACACTCTCAGGAGCCCTCCAGATACAGTCCAAGCCAGGCCCAACAAGTGTGTGGGAGAGCTTCCATGCTTCCCTTTATCAACTGGACCCCTCTGGACCCAGTCCAGGCCTGGCATGTGAGTGAAAGTGAGAATTTCCAACTGATGCTCTCTGAACCCCTATAGACCTAGCCCTAGCCCAGGCCATGTGAGTGTGTAAAAGAGATTCTGTGCTTCCTTTTACATGCTGGATCCCTCCAGACACATCCCAAGCCTACGTGTGAGTGAGACTTTTGGGCCTGCTCCTTGGAACCCTCCAGACCCAGCACAGGCTTAGCAAACAGGTCTAGGGTAAAACTCTGCAGCTGAAGTCCATGCAGAGAGACTAGGGGCCAGAAACACCCAGCTAATCCAGGAGAAGAACATTTTGCCAAAGAGGCACAACAGGTTCACTTCTAAGAGCTTAAGTAGGAAGAAGTAGAGCAGAGCAGCCAGAACAAAGCCAGGCAAAACTAGATGAACTCAAAATTCATAGATCTGCAATGGAATTTCAGTAGGTAGTAAGGTTATTACTGTACCAAAGCTCTACACCAAAGGTCAGAGGACAATGCTATACAAAATAACAAAGAGAAGGAGCAAAAGGCAATTTCAGGCCCAGAGCACACCAAGAACAAGTGAAGAAGACACTAGAAGAAAAGAAATTTGGCATCACACAGCTGAAGTGTCTCAATTAATAGCATCTGAAGTAAGAAAAAAACTGCAGAAAGGTATAGAGGAACTCAGATCAGAAATGACCTCTGAAATAAAAAAAAATAAATCTCTGCATTTTTTTGGCAGAACAGGGAATTGAACTCAGGACTTTGAGCTAGAAAGGGAAGCACTTATTCAAATGAGCTATTGACCTGGCCCTGAAATCTCTGAATTAATAGCATGTGAAGGAAATAATTAAATACAGAAGCACAAAGAAGAAATCAGATGAGAAATAACCTCTGAAGTAAAAAAGAAAGGATAACTATGATGAAAAAATTAGGGCAGGGAAATGGGTCAATGGAATAAGCACTACCCTAGTAAGCACAAAGGTCTGAGTTAAGTCTCTGGCTCCAGAAAAAAAAATTAATAACTACTTCACCAGAAGAGACTGATAAAAAATAGACTGGAATAATGATGGTATCCTTCAGTGGGCAATTCAGGAAAGAAATAGGTCACATGAAGCAGACTCTAAGACATATAGAGAAACTCAAAATCTCAATCACACCTTGCAAAACCATTTGAGAGAAAGTGAAGGTAGAATTTCAGATCATGAAGATACCATCACAGCTAGGGAAAATGTAAAAAAAGATCTCTTAAAAGCAAGTAGGATGCAGGAAAAAAAATAATTCATCACCTGCAAGATGATGCAAAGATAAACAACATGAGACTAATAGGCATCAATGAGAAAAAAGTAAATAAAATTATATAAAAAGAAAATGGGCAGAAGTAATAGCAGAAAACTTCACAAATATGAGGAAACCATTTGATACTCAGGAAACTGAAGCATACATAACTTCAAATAACATGAACTCAACTAAAAACACACCCAGACATATGATAGTCAAGGTCCCAGAAATGCAGCACAAGAACAATATGCTGAAAATGACTAGGGAAAATAAACAGTTCACATTTAAAGGAAAACTCATAATGGCAGACTTCTCTTCACTAACCATGAACTCAAGAAGAGCATGGAACAGAGTACTGCAATTCCTCTATGAAAACAAAAGACTACTATATCCTGCAAAACTCTTTCAAGTTTGATGAAGAAATGAAATAATTTCATGGCAAAGAACAACTAAAGAATTTCATGATGTCAAGGCCAGCCATACACAGACTACTAAAAGATCTTCTAGAAATGGACCCAAATGATCAGAACTCCGTGAATGTGAACAGAAGGTACCCACTAAATATGACAAACAATTAAACACAGGAGAAAAAGAAATAAACAATAGCAGATAAGTAACATGTCAGTCATAAGTTTCAATTGTAATCATCAATGTATATGGACTCAATTCATCAATTAAGAGAAATAGACTGGCACAGAAGATTAGGAAAAGAAATCCTCCAATATGCTGTATACAAGAAACAAACCTAACTCATAAACAATTCATAAGCTGAAAGTCAAAGGATAGAAAACAATACTACATGCCTCAGCACCTCAGAAAATAGCACAGGTAGCAACCTGTGCTCATACAGGTTCATGTTCAACCCAAGAATGATCAAATGAAATGAAGAAGGCCACTATGCAGTGGTTAGGGAAAAGATTCAAGAGAAAAAGGTAGCACTAATAAATATGAATGCACCAAACATGGGAGCACAAAATTATATAAGACAAATTTTAATGCACATGAAAAATCTAACATCCAATACTACAGTCTTAACAGCAATAATTAACACCCCCTTGTCCCAAAAAGACAGTTCAAGCAGACAAAATATTACTGAAGAGGTAGTGGAACTGAACAAGACCTCGGAACAAATGTGCTTAGTGGACATACACAGAGTGATGCACAAACGCACAGATGAATGCACATTTTTCTCAGCTGCACAAGGGTCATTTTCTAAAATAGACTACATACTAGTCCATAGGTCATGGTCATGTATATGCTAGAAAGCAGAAATTATCCCATGCACATTATCCCAACATAGAGCAATGAAACTGGAAATAAACCAAAAAAGAAACCACAGAAACCCCATAAATACATGGAAATTAAATAATACCCTACTTAGCAACCAATGAGTAATGGAAGAAATTAAACAAGAAATTGAACAATATCAAAAATTCAATGAAAATTCAAGAACAACTTATCAGACTTTATGAGATACGATGAAAGCATTTCTGGAGGGAAATTTATAGCTTTGAACACACACATCAGGAAAACAGAGCAGGAACAAAAAACATCCCAATGCTGCATCTCCAACATCCAGAAAAAGACCAAAGCCTGGAAGAAATCATAAATATCAGAGCAAAAATTAATTCAGTCGAGATGAAGAAAACAATTCAAATAAGTAACGCAAGCAAAAGCTGGTTTTTTGAAAGACTAAATAAAATTGATAAGCCTGTAGCTAACCTCATCAAAAACAGGAAAAGAATTCAACTACAAGCAATAAGGAATGAAAAGGGTGTGATTACCACAGAAACAATAGAATTTCAGAAGACCATCAATATCTACTTTGAAAATCTGTACTCACACAGAATAGAAGACACAGAAGAAATGAACAGATTTCTAGAAAGCTAAAAATTACCAATACTAAATGCAGAAGATATAATAACTCTCAATAACCCAATAACAGAAAAAGAAATACGAAATATAATAAAAACCTACTGACAAAGAACAATCCATTTCCTTATGGATTCAGAGCTGAATTCTACAAGAAATTTACAGAAGATATAAACACTATATTCCTCAAACCTTCAATGAAATTGAAGAGTAGGCAATCCTCCCAAAATCATTCTTAAAATCAAGTATTATACTGATAATAAAATAAGAGAAGTAAACAACTAATAAACAGAATGTATAGGTGAATCTCATGAACATAGATACAAAAATCCTTAATAAAATTCTAGCAGATAGAATACAGCAAGTCCTCAAGAAAGTTATACACTTTACCCAAGTAGGCTTTATCACAGGGATACAAGGATGGTTCAATACTTGCAAATTTGTAAATGCAATGCACTATGTCAATAAAACCAAATCCAAAAACCATATGATCATCTTAATTGATGCAGAAAAGGCTTTTCAAAAAGTGTAAAACTCTTTCATGTTCAGAGTCCTACTGAAAATTGGAATAGATGGCCTTTACTTCAATCTGAAGAAAGCCGTCTTTGACAACCTAACAGCTAACATAATTCTAAATGGGGAAAAACAAAATTTTTACTCTGAGACCTGCTACCAGACAAGGATGTTCTCGATCACCATTCCTATTGAATGTAGTTCTAGAGCCATTAACTAGAGCCATTAGATAAGAGAGTGAAATAAAAGGAGTAAGAATAGATAAAGAAGTACAATAATCATAATTTGCAGATGACATTATACTATACTTGGAAAACTGAAGAAACTCACCCAATAAGCTACTAAAATTAATACACCAATTGAGTAGCATAGCAAGATACAAAGTCAATGCCCAAAAGTCAATAGCATTCCTCTACACAGATAACAAACACACTGAGGGAAATTGGAGAAACAATATCTTTTACAGTAGAATCAAGGAAGATGAAATACATTGGAATTAATCTAACTAAAGAAGTCAATTATCTATTGAATGAAAATCATGGTAGTCTGTAAAAAGAGATTACAGAGGATTTCAGCAAATGGAAAGATATTCCCTGCTCCTGGATAGGAAGAATTGGCATTGTGGAGATGGACATACTCCCCAAACTGTCCTACACATTTAACATAATCCCTAACAAATTATCCCCAGTATATCACACAGACACAGAGGAATCACTACTAAAATTTATTGGGACCCAGGAAAACCTAGAACAGCAAGGGCAATCTGGGCCTCAAAGTCAAGGCAGGAGGCATTACAATTCCTGACTTGAAATTATACGAGAAAGACACTGTGGTAATTTCAACATGGTATTGGCAACAAACTGGACCAGAGAATCAGTGGAGTACATTAGAAGATGCAGAAGACTCAACAAACACTCTCAGACACATTAAATTTCACATAGGGTCCAAACATGCTTACTGGAAGGACGATAGCCTCTTTAACAAATGGGTCTCTACATGCCAAAAACCAAAACCTGACACAGAACTATCACAATGCACTAGACAAAAGTCAAAATGGATTAAAGGTCTAAACATTGATACAGAAACACTAAATCTCCAGGAAGAGAAAGTAGGAGGAACTCTTGAAGATAAAGGGGTAGGCAAAGAGTTCATGAACAAAAATAAAATCACATG
>PVKA01048171.1:0-13929 GCA_004027165.1 Ctenomys sociabilis
AAAAAAAAAAAAAAAAAAAAAAAAAAAAAAAAAAAAAAAAAAAAAAAAAAAAAAAAAAAAAAAATCCTCTCAGCCATGTTGTAAACATACTTGTATGTTTTTCCACTTAATTTTTTCCTATCTTTTCTCCTTTCTGTTATCTTCATTTTTAATCCTTAAGTCCAACTTCTTCCATTTTACTGTATCGGTCATACCCTCCAAGTCTTATTTATTCTTTCAGGTTCTTAGACTAGGGAGACAACACAACATTTACACATGTGGGTCTGATTTATTTCACTTATGAGTATAGCCTCAGTTTACCTCACAGAACTAGAGAAAATGTTCTCAAAAATTGTTTGGAATCAGAAAAGACAGAATAGCAAAGATAATCCTGGACACAAAGAGAAGGCACGAGGCATTACATTACAATCCTTGGCTTGAATTTGTACTACAAAGCTACTGTGTTAAAATCAGCACAGTACAGCCAAAAACAAAAGAATAACAATAACCAGAACAAAAAACAAAGCAAAAAAAACCCCCAAACCAAAAACAAAAAAAAAAAAAAAAAAAAAAAAAAAAAAAAAAAAAAAAAAAAAAAAAAAAAAAAAAAAAAAAAAAAAAAAAAAAAAAAAAAAAAAAAAAAAAAAAAAAAAAAAAAAAAAAAAAAAAAAAAAAAAAAAAAAAAAAAAAAGCAAGCAAGCAAACAAACAAACCAAATACAAAAACAAATAGACAAACAAAAAACCACAACAGACTCAAGAATCAATGGAACAGATTAGAAAATGCAGATACAACTTCTTTGAATAACTCGCTGTTGTTGTGGAATGCTGGACTGTGTTGGACTGTGTCGCCGAGTTCAAGCACCTAAGTTAGTTGATTGACAAGGGAATGCTCACCTTTGACAGGTGTAGACAAACGAAGGGTTGTAGAAAGAAAAAATCATGATGTGTGTGTATAGATAGTACAGTTGGGATAGATAACGCTGTGCTTCTACATAATCCTATGAGAGGCAAGATCTGCACTAATGGTGGTTGGACAGGATATTATGTCGGCCTCTAGTACTATGGTCATCCACTAGGAAAATAATTATTGAATTTTTTATATAATTCAGGTATAAAAATAAGATAAGTAAACAGCTACACTTTTAATTTACTGCTAAGAGACATCTGCTATAATAATGTCTGTAAATATAATATCATGTATGCACCTTGTACAATACCAAAACATTATGAAAACAGTTTGCAATGTATTAATTTATTGAATCTGTCTTGTTAAGGTGTTTTAAAACTGTCTGATTGATATTTGTACTTCAATAAAATAAAAAGTAAATTAAAAAAAAAGAAAATGCAGATATAACTAGAAACACAGTCAGCCATATTATCTTTGACAAAGGGACAAACATGTTAAATGGACAAAAACGAGGCTCTTTAGCAAATGTAGTAGAAAAACTGTCCACATGTTGAAAATTAAAAGTAGACCTGGTCATATCACCATGCACTGAAATAAATTCAAAATTGATTAAATATCTAAGCATTAAAGCACTAGAACAGAAACACTAAATCTCTTGGAATAGAAAGAAGATGGAAATCTTTAAGACATATGGGTAGGCGGAGAGTTCATGAATGCTGAGAAATGACAATTCTCTGTCTTAGGACTGGGGAGATAGTTCAGTACAATAAGTGCTTGCCTGGCAAGTACAAGGCGGTGAGTTCAATCCCTGGTTCTGACAACAACAACAGCAACAACAACAACAACAACAACAACAACAAAACCAAACCAAACCCAAACAACTATCAGGATTTCTGTTTTTCAGGATCATCTCAGAAAAGTCATTTCTATGTGATCATCTATTTTGATATGTTGATTTGTCTGAAGGGACTGAATTCTTCACACTAACTTTGTTTGCTGTAGCCAGGCACATTTGTGTCTTGGCAAGCATCAGCTGAGGTCTATTGGTGCAGCTAAGGGTGATGGATGTGAAGTTTTTCTTCTAAATTTAGATTCTAATTAAAAAATGAATCCCTAATAAACCACCTTGCTTCTTTTCCATTTTTTTGCTTCCTTAAGTTTAGAACTCTATAAACTCATTTGCCGCTACTTTTTAAATATTTCACCCAATCAAAACTATTAATGTCTGTTTTTTTGTGTTTTCATATTTTCAAATAAGAATTTCAGATCATAAAATGTAAAAAACCAATTATCTGTCTATCCTTATTTCAAGTGCTTTATACTCAGACTAAAATCTTAAGACTTAATTTCATTGCTACCATTAAAACACAATGCCATTATCATTTGTTGTCTTCTGAATATTCATCTATTGAATTCTGGAAACTAAAAATTAAAGATGCATGGGCTGAAAGGGTGGCCAGTATTTTGGCTCTAGATCTCCAAAGTCAGTGAGGACTTCGGATATAAAGAACATTTACTGCAACATTCGGTGACTCACTTGTGTCCCTGATCCACTGACCAAGGAGTTTAATGAAGCACAGATGACATTGATTCTATGGTAAATAGTGTGCCTAAGGTGAGCCGTCAAGAAAGAAATGTCTCTCAAAATCTCAAAGAAAGCTACTTGGTCAAGAAATGGCTATGATTCATCCTGATGGCTGGCACTAAGACAGAAGTAATGAGATCTGTGCTTGGCTCCAAGGTAAATCCTGAGGAGTTCAACTAACCTTGCTTGACAGCAAGGAGTTAATTTTAATCAATAGAGGTCTCATTTTTACTTTTAAACTTCCAACAAAAACTTGTAACTACAAGTTGTATGAAACTATGTGAAGTCATCCTTAAGTGAAGTGAAGGATAATTCATTAGAGGAAATTATCATAGGCAGATAAGTTAGTTTTAAGTATTACAAGCAATTTGAAAGTGCTGAGAAGCAAAACATCTCTGCAGATCTATGTACATAAATAAGATAGTCAAGTAAAGTTAATAACAAGGATAAGGGCATGTTTGTATGTTACCAAGTCTTAATAAAACGTCCTTTTGCATGCCATACTGTAATATTTGGCTATAAGAAGATCTTTAAAAGAATGACAAAGTCTGCTGCTATGCGACCTATCTTGAATTCTGCACTGGACTGATCATATTAATATGACTATGCCTTTTACTTTTTTCTTATTCTGTTACATGTGACACTAAGCTCAACAACTCCAGTGAAGTTTCTACTGCTGCAATTACTAAAACAAACAAACAAAAATTGATAGAAACAACTACAAAGTTTCTCTGAGCAAGATTTATATTACTAGTTGGCTTTTCATGTTCTGTTGTAAGTCAGCCCTAGGCTTACGCACCTTGTCTGCAATGATATCTTGCAATGACAGGAAAGACTATGATGTCTTACAGGATAAGATAAGACTGATGCAAACAATTGTTTATTTGGAACTCTGGGGTAAATTCTTTGCTTATCATCATGACTGGCCCCATTCCCATAATACTTGTCTTGCTGACATTTGGACCATGCCCCATTTGGTGGGTAACAGATAGGACACAGGATTCTGTTACAAGGGGAACAAATGATGGTTTTACAAAAACCATAAAATATAAATCACAAGCATATGCAGAAGTATATGTGTCCTTAGAAAGGAAAATATGTCTTCATTGGGGATGCCATGGAAAGAGAGACTCAATTTTCTTTTTAACTGCATTCTACAAGGCATTTAAACTTTATGCATTTAAACTCCTTCCCCCTAGTTAACCCTAAGGAGAACAAATCACTAGCAAAAATGAGAACAAATTGAGTGTATGCTAAAATTTAACTGTGCTAACAAACCCTTGGGAAACGTAAACTTTGTGACATTTTTGTAAAATTCCAAGATGAAGTAATGTGGTTAGCATGGATACTTGTAAATATATAAAAATAAGGGTAAATTTCTCTGTTCAAAATCATCCCCTTATTTTGCATCGAACTGTCATCCTGTTGCCAGTAAAATCCTCATTTATTCTCATTCTTGGTATCCTGTAAGTGTTTATGTTACTGAATTTTTTGATAACAAAGCCTGGCCCTAAACCATATTCATAAAACTACACTTATATGTATCTATATTTCTGCATCAATTGCATTTGGGAAAACAGGCAGGCTTCACGAGTTTTCTTCATCTTTCAAACACCAAACAGTTCTTCTTGAACCTTTGGGACCATACTCTTGTAGCTGTTAAGAAGGATTCTCTATAGCCCTCAAAGTCTCTCTTCATGAAGATATTTACAAAAATTTCTAATTGTTTCAGAGAATTGGGATCTGGAAGTAACTTGTTCATTACTTTGGTCTGTAGAATTGTTTCTATTGCCTAAACATGCACTGACATGCAAACTTCAGGTGAAGTGGTAATTGTGTTTCAGGGGGATTGGTGGTCACACAACCATGACCCGTATCTTGGGATCTGGCCTTTTCCCTTCACACATGCACGAGATTTTATGATACTGTGCTTGAGAAACAGGCATTTCAGGGTGGGTATTTTCTGCTCTAATCTCTGAAATAGAGATTGTGAGACAATGAGTTCACTGAGTGTATGTGTTTGGGTGAATTATCATAGCTGGGAATGCAGCTCATTTGGGGTGGCAGAGACACAAGAAGAGAGATTTCTGGATCCTATATTGAGCTATGGATGCAGACTGCAGATCTGATGTCCTTCGGCAGACTCCAACTGCTCTTTCTGTGTTTCCATAGAACCAGCACAAAATATGGTTTCGATGTGTGCTTTAAAGTCTAATGTCAGTTCATTTGGAACATCTGTAAGTCTGTGGTCAGGATATCAGTGCGTTAAGAATATTGTTCAGAAATTAGAGTGCAACTTACATCATTTGCATGTTTGCTGTAGCAAAATTGCTTGTTTGTGATAAGGATTGTGTTGGAGAAAATTGAACTAGCATTTCCTTGTATAAGCAATGTGTTTAAAGGTTAGTTTATGTTTTATCATGATTTTTCTTTCACTGGAGTTGAGGTAAGCAATAGAATTATTTCTGGACCATTCTGAGAATATTTGTTTTCAATTGACCATGTTGGACAATTTTTTTTGTTGTTTTTTGGAAGATGATTTTCATAAAAAATAAATTAATTGTTGAATAATTTTAATTTCAGAGAAATTAAATAGCAGATTTTTTTTTTTATTGCAGTATGACTTCCTACATTTGTCCAGTTGAAAAATTTAAGTATCATTTTGTGGTTACATATCATCCCTGGACATCACTATGTATGCGGTATGAAGTCTTGAAATTCTTTTGTCATATATGATATTCTATGACATCATTATGAAATATAATTATGATACTTCGTTTTGTAAAGTAAGTAATTTGTTATGGTATGTAATTAAATATAGTGTGGATTCTATGACTTACATCATATATAAAGTGATACCATAGAAAATAAAAATCAATATTATATATAATTTCTACATTAAATGATATTAGAACATATTTTGTTGCTAGTATATTATCAATATGTTTGTTACACCCAAATTGGTTCTGATATAATCCTTAGTCTAGTATTAATTTTTAATACATGTGAATATTCACTTAGGAATGATTCTGTGATACAAGTAAAATGTTTTTGGAGAATGAGGATTATCACAGGCCAAAATTTGTATTATGATATTTTAAATAAAACAAACTATATGTATTGTTTCTAAGGTTCCATCACTCTGACTGTAATAATATAGCCAAGATGTAATCACAGTATCACTGAATCCTGAATGACACATCCAAACATGATCTTCATATTTAGCTGGGACAAGTACCTTCTCTTTACTGAACATGCATTTTCTTAAAGGCAGACATAATTAGATCCTAATCACTGGTTCTGAAATTTCTGTCTATGTTGGAATTGGTAAGCCATGAACCACAGTGATTCATATGTTTAAAATATTATATAATGAAAAGGAGAATTTAAATTATAAAAACATAACACATAGTTGAAATAAATTTTTAAGGAACATGTGCATGATTTGATACCATTTTATATGAAAACCTTATCTTTCCAATAGCCTATGTTTTTCTACAGAACAGTATGTTTTGGAATGCTCATATGAATCCTGTGCAATAGAATAACTACTATGGATATGAAATTTGCAATCCTCTTCGTTTTTCTTATTGTCATTGGAAGCCTGGGAAATTTCTACCTTTTATGGCATGACATCTTCATTTATTTCACTGGATGCAGGTCTAGGTCCATAGATTTTATTTTGAGAAACCTGACAGTGGCCAACCTCTTGCTCATTCTCTTCAGAGGAATCCCGGAGACAATGGCAGCTCTTGGGATGGAAGATTTTCTTAGTAATATTGGATGTAAACTAATTTTATATGTTCAAGTGGTGGGCAAGGATGTGTCTTTCAGCACTACCTGCATGCTAAGTGTCTTTCAGGCCATCACCATAAGCCCAAGACAATCGAAGTGGACAGAGCTGAAAGTAAAATCCTTAAAGTTCATTAAACACTGTTCCATCATTTTCTGGGTTCTGCACATGCTGATAAATTTCAGAGTTCCTATACTTGTGAGAGACAAAAGGAACAACACAAACCTGACAAACGCTATAGATTATCAGTACTGTTCAGCTATGATTTCTAGCAAAGACATGAACTCCATTCTTTTGGCAGTGAAATTATCACATGACTTCTTGTGTTTGAAACTTATGATCTGGAGCAGCGGCTCCATGCTTTTCATTCTGGGCAGGCATAAGCAGCGAATGCAGCACATTCACACGCATAGCATCTCATCGAGATCTACCGCTGAGACCAGAGCTTCTCAAAGCATCATCCTGCTGGTCTGTGCCTTTGTATTCTTCTATGTTCTGTCTTCCATCATGACTGCTTGGTTTTCTGTTTATGACAGAGCTGCTTCATGGCTGAGTAAAACTTCTGCTTTAGTCTATGCTTGTTTCCCAACTATTAGTCCCTTCATTCTCATGACTCGTGAACAATGTGTATATAGGCTCTTATGGAAGAAGTGAATACACATCTTCCTCAAACATGTCTTGTAACATCTTCAGTATTGCATGCACTCCTCTGTCATAAAGACCAATATACAATTATTAGCCAGTGGTAGTGCAGAGGTAGGTGTAATATGATAGAGATAATTTACTGACTAGTGTTTCACAGAAGTTCAAAGGAAATACTTTGTAATATTTAAGATTATTATGATCATATTTTACACTTGAAGTTGTTTAATTTTGTTGTTCAGTTCATTTATTTCCACCTGATTTTTCTTTCTCTTAATCAATTCTATATGGAGTATTTATTCTTTACTTGTCTCAATTAAGTATAAATTATAATTTACTTTCTTCAGTGAAATAAATGCACATATAAAATTACAATATATTTTTGTGAGTTTTAATTCGTTTAAAGTCATTTTATTACTCTCTCATTTTAGAGCTTTGTATTTCTGTCATTTATTCTTCTATGCTAAATATAATTTTTTATTTTATACTAGAAGTACAATCTTATGATTCTTTTATTTATATTTTAGAAATTCCATATTTTTCTGCTGTGTCATACACGTTTTGTCCACAGTTTTGTGATGTAGCTCCATGATTGGCACATGTAAGGTACTGATTTTTTTCCCTCTTCAGTGCCAAAGAATATGTAGTCATGGGATAGATGTAGTATGTGAGAAACAATTATTTGTATTTTGTACTAGTTTACAGTGGCATATGAACATTCAGAATCCAATGCTATATTTGCTTCATTGGATGGCTTGGAAATAAGCACACATATGTCATCATCTTGAAAATCAATGCCAGTTGAATTAGAAATTATCTGTAATCTTCATAGTTTGAGTGAAAGAGCTCAATTTACATCTTTGAACAGTATAAAAATGCCACAGATCTTTATTTCAGTAACGAATGTGTCCTTCAAAATGTGATGTGATGTCATATGATCTGTGTCTGTGCATTTACTGTGATTTCACATTTTTCCATAATTTAATTGAGAAATAAACAGAAGTGAGACAGTTTCAAATCAGATTAGTAGGACAGTTTCAATAATTAATACATTGCATATTGTTTTCTTAATGGTTAAATGCAGACATGATATTCAATTTACAAACACTATTTGAACGGATTCCTCTATTCATTGAATTAAGAAAATGTAGCTGTATATCTATCTTAACTATTTTGAACATACAGATAGAAAATGGTCATTCATTTTTATAAACTTTTTTGTTTAGTTTTGTCAATTAAATACTATAGTTGTGTGAATTCAGCAAAATATTTCCAAGTAGTCCAGTTGTCCATAATCCTATTGGGTTTTCTGTACATCTGGCATAGTCAGAAGTTGACTTGAGTCTTTTACAGCCCAGTATAACAATACGTTTTTACTTCTTATACTTCGGTTGAATACATTCCTGCTGTATGTAAAGACAAAGATAAAGCAAGACCTATGGAACAAGAATTGTAGCTTGGGCATCTCATTAAAGTCAGTCAAATCCTTTCAGGATTTATCCTGACACACTACCTCAGTTTATAGATCCTTTGTCTGTGTCAACCATGTAGATGAGTCATGGCCATTGCTTGACCAATTTGCTTTCTGTGAAAGCTTGAGACAATGTTTTCTCTCCAAGCGACTCTCCTTAGGCACATTCTATATCCTTGATCACTTTCCTCTTTGGTGCCAGAATCTCCGTGATCAGATAATTTGGGACACAACTGAGTTGCACAAGGTTACAGTACAGGTTCTCCTATGTAGTGAGTCTTAATTGAATTTGAAAGGCTAGGACCAAAATGTTGGCTGTTCTTGCGGCCCTCCTTTTCTTCTAGTTTTAGGTCTGCAAACTTAGGTTGTTACCACTCCAGAAGAGAAGCGTATTGTTATTGAGTTACAATCTAGTATGTGGATCTTAACCTCACTATCTGTCTGAATATCAAACATCTTCTTTTTTTCTATAATGATTTTTTTTTATTAATTGTATGAGAAACAAACAGCAATGAGATAATTTCAAAACCAATTAATGGGACAGTTTCAATAATTAATACATTGCAAATTATTGTCTTTGTAGTGGCTATTCATAATACATCTATAAGGAATTTTCTTTTATTTATTTATTATTTTATTGAAGTACAAATATGAGACAGTTTTAAGACACATTAACAAGACAAATTCAATAAGTTAATACATTGCAAACTGTTTTCATAATGTTTTGGTATCATAGAAGGTGCATACATGATATTATACTTACAGACATTATTACAGCAGATGTTTATCAGTAAATTAAGAGAGTATAGCTGTTTACTTATCTTATTTTTTATACCTGAATTATATTAAAGATTCAATAACTATTATTTTCTAACTTGTTATTTTCCTAGTGGTTGTCCACAGTACTAGAAGCCGACATAATATCCTGTCCAACCACCATTAGTACTAACCTTGCCTCTCATAGAATTATGTAGAAGCACAGCATTATCTATCCCAACTGTACTGTCCATACACACACATCATGATTCTTCCTTTCTATACCCCTTCCTTTGTCTACACCTGTCAAAGATGGGCACTCCATTGTCATTCAACCAATTTTTGTCCCTGAACTTGACGACACAATCCAACACAGTCCAGCATTCCACAATAGCGAGTTATCTGAAGAAGTTGTCGACCATAGCCATTTACAGCTCAACTTATTATTATGGCTCCATGTTGTATACCTCATTTTTGTACCTTTCTGCTGGATGGATAAGACCTAGATAGAGTAAGACCTATATACCAAAACATGTAGTTTTTGTTTCTGATGAGGTCAGTAAAGTCCCCTCAGGGTTTATCCTGTAATCCTGTAGATTATCCTGTAGATCCTTTGTCTGTGTCATCCATGTGGATGAGTCACGGCCAATGCTTGACCAGTTTGCTCTTTGTGAGAGCCTGAGAGAAAGTTTTCTCTCCATGTGACTCTCCCCAGGCACACCATAAAACTAATCTCTTTCCTATGTGGCTCCATAGTCTCCTTGAGAAGAAAATTTGGGGCTCAGGTGAGTTTCATGATGTTACAGTACAGGTTCTCCTATGTCCTGAGTCTTCGCTGACCTTGAAAGTTTAGGGCCAAAATGTTGGCTGGCCTTGTGGCTCTTCCATTTCTCCAATTTTACTCTGTGAACTTAGCTTGTTAACCATCCAGAAGAAAAGGTGATTAGTACCCTACAGCACATGCCATTCACTTTGCCTTATTAACTCAATTGTTTTTAGTTGTTGTTGTGCATTCCTATTTGTATTTCTACTTTTCACTTTTTATACTAGGGAGACTATACGATATTTACATATGTGTGTCTGGTTTACTTTACTTATGAGTATATGGTCAAGTGGCATTCACTTCAATACAAATGCTTCAAGTTTATCATTTTTAATAGCTGAGTAATACTCCAGTATATAGAAATAGCACATCTTTTTCAGCCATTCTTCATGTGAGGGACATCTTGGTTGTTTCCAAGATTTTGCTATCACACATTGTGCTGCTATCAACATAGGTGCACATATATCACTATGATACAATGTTTTTCAGTTCCTTTGGGAAAATTCCCAATAGACGGTTAGCTGGCTTGAATGGGATTTCCAGTCCTACTCTTTTGAGGAGTCTCCACACTGACCTCCACAGTGGTTGTACCAGTCTACATTCCCACCAGCAGTGGAGAAGTGTTCCCTATATCAAGCATCTTAAGCTTAATATGGAACAGATATTTTTCATCAAGTAAGGATGTTAAACTGTAAGTCCCTACAAAAGATATTGCAAAATTAAAATGTATTTTAAAAATAGGAATTAAAATTATATGTTTACACATAAGCTTAAAAAGCTAACCATATACAACATTGTAGCAGGACAGTCCCACATCAGTCCTTTTCCTCTCTCATGACTTAGTTCACCACTCCTCTCCCCCTTTTTAAACAGGTATGTACCAGAGAGATAGCTTGGCAGCAATCAGCATATCATGATAAGCAGCACCTATTCAGAAGAGCAGAATGACAGGCACTCCCAGCCTGAACCTCCTATTACAAATTGTCATCTTCAGTGCAGTTGCTTTCTTCCTGCACATATAATTAGTCAGGGTTAGATGAGAATTCTTCCAATTCACTGCTAGATTTGAAAGTCTTCTGAAGATTCTGAGAATCATTGCCTTGCCCACCTTGTAAATATAACTGTATGACTTTGAATCTGTCTTGTTTCTTAGCTCTTTTCCTTGTTCTCTTTTCATTGTATAGTCTTTAAATTCTTGTTTTCCTTTTAACTGTGTTATACTTTTATATTTTTATTTGTTCTTTTATTTGTATAGTACATGATATTTACACATGTGTGTCTGGTTTATTTCACTTATGGGTATATGTTGAAGAGGCATCCACTTTAAAATGAATGCTTCGAGTATATCATTCTTTATAGCTGAGTAATAGTAGATTGTATAGACATACCACCACTTTTTCATCCATTCCTCAGGAGACAGGCATCTTGGTTGTTTCCAAGATTTGGCTATCACAAATTGTGCTACTTTAAACATAGGTACACATATATCTCTATATTTTCTGTTCCTCTGGGAAAACTCCCATAGGGGATTAGGTGGCATGAATGGAATTTCCGGTCCTATTTTCTTAAGGAGTCTCCAAGCTGATTGTATCAGTCTGCATTCCCATCAGCAGTGAAGTGTTCTCTTTTCCCCACAGCCTCTCCAACATTTGTTTTTGTTGACTTATTTATGATAGCTATTCTTTGTGGAGTGAGATGGTATCCCAGTTATTTTTAAATTTAAATTTCATGGATGTCTAGCAATGTGGAGCATTGTTTCATATATTTATTTTCTTCTTTAATTTCGTCCTCTAAGAAGTGTGTATTCATCTCAGATGCCCATTTCTGGTTTGGGTCTTTAAATTTGACAGCCCTAATATATCTTAGTTCTTTATATACTCTAGAGAGCAGACCTTTGTCTGAGTGCTTATTAGTTAGGATTTTTTCAAAATTTGTGGGTTGTCTTTTCACTCTGCTGACAATTTCTTTTGACGTGCAGCAACTCCACAAGAAGTGTTGATCTCAGTTATTAATTCTTTCAAGTGTTTTCCGTGTGAATGTATGTTTCTTCATGACCTATTTGCCTACCCCCATGTCTTCAAGAGTTCCTCCTACTTTCCCTTCCAGGATATTGACTGTTTCTGTTTTAATGTTTAGATCTTTAATCCATTTTGAGTTTAGCTTAGTGCATGGTGATAGACATGGGTCAAGTTTTAGTTTTCATAATGTAGAAAGCCAGTTTTTCCAGCACCATTTTTTAAAGAAGCTTTCTTTGTTCCAGTAAGGTTGTTTGGCCCCCTTGTCCAAGATCAGGTGACTGAGTGTGTTTTCAGAGGCCTCTGCATCTTTAATCTATTCCATTGATCCTCAGGTCTATTCGTTGCCAATACCATGTTGATTTTATTACTGTGACTTTGTCGTATAGTTTCAATTCAGGAATTGTGATGCCTCCTGTCTTGTCTTCGTTTGGCCTGAATTGCCTTTGCTATTCTAGGTCTTTTCTGGCTCTAGATAAATTTTAGGAATGATTTATACAGGTCTGGGATGTACGTTGGTGGCAGTTTGATGGGGATTGCATTAAATCTGTACAGCAATTTTGCGAGTATGGCCATCATCACGATGTTCGTTCTTCCTGTCCAGGAGAATGGAATATCTTTCCATTTTATGAAGTTCTCTATAATCTCTTTTCTTAAGGTGTTGTAATTTCCCATGGAAAGATCTTTGACTTCCTTGGTTAAGTGAATTCCAAGGTATTTCATTTTCTGTGGTGTGATTGTAAAAAATATTGTTTCTATATTTTTTTCTCAGTGTCTTTGTTATCAGTGTAGAGGAATGCTATTGACTTTTGAGTGTTGACATTTTATCCTGCTGTGCTACTGAATTTATGCATCAATTGTAGTTGCCTCTTGGTGGAATTTTTTGGGTCTTCCAAGTTAAATACCATGTCATTTGCAAATAGTGACAATTTGCCTTCTTCATTACCTAATCTTATTCCTTTTGTTTCTCCCTATTTTCTAATGGCTATAGCTAATTATTCCAAAACTACATTGAACAGGAGGTTGGTAGAGGTCCTCCTTGTCTTGTGCCTGATCTAAGAGTAAAAGTTTTCAATTTTTCCTGGTTTGGAATTAAATTAGCCATTGGGTTGTAATAGATGGGTTTTATCAAATTGAGGTACAGGCCATCTATTCCTAATTTCTGTAGGGTTTTGAACATCAATGAGTGTTGGCTTTTGTCAAAAGCCTTTTCTGCATCAATTGAGATGATCTTGTTGTTTTTATATTTCAGTGTATTAATATAGTGTATTACATTTATAGATTTTCCAATATTGGACCATTCTTGCACCCTTCGGATGAATCCTACCTGGTTTTGGTGTATGATCTTCTTGATGATATGCTGTATTCTGTTTGCAAGGATTTTTTTTTTTTGCATCTATGTTCATGAGGAAGATTGACCTGTAGTTCTCTTTTTTAGTTGTATCTTTCCTTGGTTTTGTTTTCAGTATAATACTTGTCTCCAGGAATGATTTTGGGAGAACTATTTTGATTTCAATTTCACTGAAGAGTTTGTGGAGTGTAGGGGTATATTATCTGTAAATTTCTTTTAGAATTCAGCTGTGAATTCATCAAGTTCTGCACTTTTCTTTGTTGGCAAAGAACATTTTTATTACATTTTGTATTTCGTTGTCTGTTATTGGCTTATTGAGAGCTGTTCTATCTTCTTTTTTTTAAAATTTTTTAAAAATAATTTTATTGAGAAACAAATAGAAATGAGACAGTTGCAAAAATGATTAGGACAGTTTAGATTCAGACATGATATCTTGTCCACAAACACTATTACAATTATGTATTTCTATTCACTGAAATAGGAATATGTATATCTATCCTATTTTCAATACATGGATACAGAATGGCTGTATATTTTTATTTCTGTTTTGTGTAGCTTTGTCAGTGAAGGGTCATTAAGGATTGTAGGTGTGTGAATTCAACAAA
>PVKA01048172.1:0-13893 GCA_004027165.1 Ctenomys sociabilis
TAAATAAAATCAGAAAGGTACAATAGATATAGTAAAAGAGAAAGAATCTATTCAAAAGTAACAAACAGTTGTGATGAGGGAAAGAAGAAAGAAAAAATGGAAGGGAAAAAGCCATGTATGTATATATATCAGATAGCTAAGATGATTACACTAATAATATCTATTTTTTTTCAGAGACCAGTTAATGATTAAAATTATTTTCATATATTTTATTTATTTCTTCTATATTTAGGACAGGGTCTACAGGGTCTCACTACATAGACTGGACTCATAGTGACTCTCCTATTTACAGCCTCCCAAGTGCTGGGACTACAGGTACAAACCACCATGCCCAGTCTCAATTACTGAGTGCCTCCTGGGAGTGGGGCTGGCACTGGATTGAACTCTGGCCGCTACACTCTACCTAAGCAGGAACTTTAGTCTGCTGAGCTATCAGGCCAGTCCTTATTTTCATATATTATATATGCTTGTATCTGGTAATATAAGCAACTACTTTGAAGACAACAAAGTGAAACATAACAACTATTGTTGAATTTTCAACAAAAATATGCAAAATTGAGATTGCTACAGCAAGAAATTCTAACCAAGTCAGGTGCTCCCCTCTCAGTGCGAAAACTAAACTATGAAATAGCTGGGCATGGTGACACATGCCTTTAATCCCAGCACTCAGAAGCCTGAGGCAGAAGGATGGCCTCAAACTTCAGGCCAGCCTGGGCTACATCTGGGAGCCTTTGTCTCATAGATAGATAGATAGATAGATAGATAGATAGATAGATAGATAGATAGATAGATAGATAGATAGATGATAGATAGATAGATAGGCAGGCAGGCAGGCAGGCAGACAGACAGACAGACAGATAGACAGATAAATAGAGAGACAGATTGATAGATTGTTAGATAGACTGATAGATAATCAGGATTCTTCAACAGGGTCAATGTTGGCTGGATGGTGATTTTCTCTGGGAGTTGAAGGTAGAGAATTTCAAGTTTGAGTCCAACTCAGGAAATTAGCAATTTAGAGAACTTGTCTCAAAAAATGGAGAAGGACAAAAGCTTGGGTGCAATCACCAGTATTGTCAAAAATAAGTAATATTAATTATCCAGCAGAAAAGTGTAACTATGGGGTATAAAAGCTAAAGCTATATTAATATGCTGAGCTGTAAAGGGCTCAAGTCAACAACTTCTGACAATTGACAATTGTGTTCATAACCCACTCCTATTGTGGACTACTGGACTATATAGGATTATTTTGCTGAAACCAAGCACCTACATTTGAACTGGCCTAAAATATGAAAAGGTCCTTTAAAAGTTTTTCCAAATACAGTTTCTCTATTAGCAATGGAACACCAATCTGTGACAAAACAAAAAAAGGGGGATATAAATAAAGGGCCATTTTGCTGTGAAAAAAACACATATATCTACACATGTATGTATATACAAGATAGGATAGGTATACAGCTACTTTCAAAGGTTTGTACTAATATTGTTTAGACAAGATATCATGTCTGCATCTTGTCGTCTGAATAACTACTATGAAGACAACAATATGCAATGTATTAATTTATTTAACTGTCCTGCTAACCTGTTTTGAAACAGTTTCAATGCCATTTTATATTTTTCTTATTAAAATGAATTTAAAAAGTATGTTACACAAGAACAAAATAAAACAAAGTAAGCAAACATCTAGGACAAATTAAAAAACACATAAAAAACAAATAAATGTATCAAGGTCACAAAAGATACAAAGAATACCCCCACAGCATGGAAAAGGCTCAGGAGACACTAAAACTAAGGATGAAGTGGGATCCTGCTTTGTGTCTTGAGCCAGAAAAGGACAAGACTGCAACAAGTGATTCAGTGAATAAAGTCTTGCTTTGATGGCAATATTACACCTCTGCTATTTCTGATTGTCACATTTGCTCAACTGTTGTGTGAGATGCTAGTATTCGGTGAGATTGGATAAAGATTATATTATCTGTATGAATTTCGCAACTTTTCTATCAACTAATCCAAAATTACACACACGCACACACACTCACTCACATATATTTGCCAGAGCCTAGACCAAGACCTGAAAGTTGGGCACCAGTTTTCTCTGGAGTAACCAGCCCCTAATATCCTTCAGGGGAGCACAGGAGAGGCTGGGCTACTGGTGCTTGGTACGGGCCAAGGGAGCACAGTCTCCAGGGCCACAGCACCATCTACCCAGAACCTAACCAAGCCTGGGAGTATCCAGGGGCCTGTGGCAGGGAGTGACAGAGGCTGGTGACTGGAGGCTGGAGGGGGCACAGGACTCATGGCTCAGCTTGAACTTCCCAGGCTGGCCTGCAGGGTGAGCCCCAGAAGCCACAGCATTCACCATCACTACAGGTGGTCACATTGTGCTTGCAGCAGCAGCCCAGGGCCTGCCCCTACAACAGAAACACCAATAGCTGGACCTTGCAGAGAAAGGAGTGCTGGACTTGAGACTCCACAGCCTCGTGCATGGTGGGCTTGAGGCTCTACAGCCTGGATGTGGGGCAAAGTGGCATATTCCTTCCCCAAGGCAGCATCAAGCAGGGTGCAATGCAGGATCCATATACATCCACCTTGGGGGTCTATCTGGTTTGGCTGGGTCAAGTTCACCTCACCCTCCCACCCACCACCCATCATATTATTTTTTGTGATTTTCAGAACAACTCTGTAAGGTAGCCAGCTAATCATTTTTGTGACTTTAAAGATAACACTGAGGCCTAGAAATAAATAATTCCCCCCAGATGACACCCAAATATCAATGTCAATTCTAAATGTCAGATTGGTATTCTTAGGTTTGCCCTCATCACAGTAAACATTTATATTGGTGGAACTGGGGATTGAACTCAGGCCCTTGTGCTTGCCAGGGAAGTGCTTATTTTTTTTTTTTTTTGTACAGTAAACATTTTTAAATATGAAATTTTCTACATTGCTTCCAGATTTAAAGCAATGATTTATGATAATACTATCTTCTGATTTTAAGATGGAATGAGTGGAAACATAAAATTACTAAAATGAGCATGGCCTTGTGGGGCACACCTGTAATCCCAGAACTGGGGAGGCTGAGGCAGGATGATTTCTGTGAGTTCAAGTTCAGCCTGGGCTATAAAGTGAGCTCAAGGCCAGCCTAAACTGCACAGTGATATCTTGTGTCAAACAGAGTAAAAAAATTTACTGAAATGTCATTGAATTGTTGAAAGGAAAAATGCATTTTCTATCCTCTATGGGATTTAAGTAAACCTTTCCCCAATATATGTACTATATTATAAAGTTTTTAAAAATAAATTTCAGTGTCACAAGACATTTTTTACAGAATAAGTGTAAAACCAAGGTTGATTTCCCCATAACTTCAGAATTACACTTGAAATAATAAGTTGTACTTAGGTCTTATATGAACTTGTGACTTTTTTAAAAAAAGTATCTCTTAGTGCGTGCATACACCAGCGGCCTAAGTGTCCAGGGCACCCAGTGCTGACTGGGATGGCAGCACCAGTCACACAGCAGGTCCTCGGAAACACCATCTTGGCCACTTCCAGACCCACCACAAGGAGCTACAGTTGGGGCGCTGTTCCAGGAGTACCTTGCCATGGTGCTGTTCATGCAGCATTTCCTCTGCTATGGCTCCAGAAGGTACATGGAAGACCTGGCCAAGAACCCCAAGAGCTTCGTAGAGGAAGCAGATGTCAGCCTTATAGTGATTAGACAATCATCCTACCATCATACTGGGCCATTCCGCAAACTGACTGGATATTCCCATGAAATCTATATTGATCCTGACAGGGAAATTCATAAAAAATTGGGAATGAAAAGAGGTGAAGCAATTTCCTTGTCAGAACATCGCGCCCATGTCAAGTAAAAATTCCTCTCCGGAAGGCTGTGGAACCTGTAGCAGGCAGTGACTGGCCCTCTCTTTGATTTCCAAGGAGACCCATCTCATCAGGTGGAACCCTCATTTTGGGCCCAGGCAACAATATACACATTGTACACTGCTACAGGAATAGGTTGGATCACAAAACTCTAAAGCCTTTGTTTCAGCTTGTAGGAGTTCCCCACATAAACTTCACAACTGGACCTTCAATAATCCATGTGTGACTGAATACAGACTCCGTTCAAAATGGGCCCTTGAAAACTTAAACTGCATGCCTGGGCAGGAAATACACAGGGTATGATTCACTGGCTTGTCCCAGCCTTGGAGAGATCTGAAAACAGAGGCTGTGTGTTGGTTGAATTGTAAGCTTCGAGGCAGTTATCCCAAATGGGGAATACATATTTAAAATGCTATCATTTTTAAATTTTTGGCAAGATAATGTGATATAAATATAGAGAAGAAAACATTAAAGGTCATCAAATTATGAATATCATTAATAAAATGCTTTCAGCAAATTAAAATGTATGAACAGAAGGCAGGTATAGTAATGCATGCCTACAGTCACAGCTACTTGGGAGATGATTTGGGAAAATCTCCTGAGCCAAGAGTTTGAGGCCAGCCTGGGCAACAGTGTGATCCCATTTCAGAAATTCATATATTTATTAAACATATAAAGGGAAAGGAAAAAACTGAACATTACTTAATTCAAGAAAAAAAAAGTATCTCAGGTGGGCATGGTAGTGCACACCTGTAATCCCAGCATTTGGGATGCAGGACGATTACATCAAGTTTAGGCTACCCTGAACTACATAGTGTGTTCAAGCCCAGCCTGCAAAGTCAGACCTTGTCTCAAAACAAAGCATAAAAATTATCTTAAATTCTGTAATCAGAAATTTGGTCATATTTTGTGATATATTTAATCTGATTTTTTATATTCTGATCGTTTCTTTGCAGTTTCTTTCATTTTTTAAATGCACTTACAGTTGCATGGAAAGTTAAGTACCTGACTACTCTACCATACACATTTATGTATATATCCCAAATATAAAATGTAAAATTTAAGAATTTCATACTTTTACAAATAACATTTTAAAATATATTATTTGTAAATATGATAATTATGAACATAAACTGTAGAACTTATTAAATGTGACATTATAGATAAAACTATTAAAGAATCATTTTGTCTAAAAAAATTTAAAAATTATGTAATCAATGTAACCATCTTTATACCATATATATAAAAGACAGGAAATAAACACACTACAATATTGGCAGTAGGTTTGCATGTCTATATGTCATGCAGGTGGTTTTATTTTCCAACTTTTCTGTATTTCCCATTGTTCTCTAATGAATGTGACATATTATTTCTAGCCAGGAAAGACTTTTAAACATTCTAGGACAATTAGTACAAGAATCTGACCACATAAAGCCTTTATAAGAGCATAGACTTTGTAGAACTACATGTTTTGATGCTAATACAGCCAAAAAAGAAAAAAAAAACCGATAGTACCTGGTCACCATTCTAGTAAGGGTTATGGTATGGAGAAGGGAATTCAGAGAAATATTTGCTTTAGGGTTTGTCTTTAATGCATTCATTGTGCTTTAGAAAGGAAATTTTAAGAATTGCTTTAATATTTGAGATTTTGAAGGGCCAGCAAGATAGCTCATTAGACTAAGCACCTTGCTTAGGCAAGTGGGCAACACATGCCATGCCCACCCTGCCTTAGGGCACACTGAACAAGCTACCAAGTCCGGGCATGGTGGTGCCTGGCCTACAATCCCAGCACTGGGGAGGCTGAAAACAGGATTGCTATGAGTCTGAGCTGTATAGTGTTACCCTGTACCAAACAAAGAAAAAAAGACTTCAAAACTTAAATGTATACTATTCTTAGACATCTGCACACCCCCAAATTGCTCTTATCTAGACACCTGTTCTCATCTTTTATTTTCTACAATCTTAATATGTGATTTTTTAAAATTTATCCTTTTTTTGGCAGAACCAGGGATTGAACTCAGGTCCTTGCACTTGCCAGGCAAGCACTTATTCTACTGAGCCATCTCCCTTCCCCCATATGGTCTTAATATGTCTGTTAATTGTATGACTATCTGTACTTGTATGGACATAATTGGGCAGAAATTAAGAAACTGTGTGCTACAAATATGCCTCAGGGTTGCTTCTACATTAGATCACTACACTTTGCCCAATAATTGTTTTTGTTTGTTTGTTTTGGCAGAACCAGGGATTGAACTCAGGCCCTTGCATTTGTCAGGGATGCGCCTATTGCACTGAGCCATCTCCCTGGCCTCTTTGCCCAATAATTGTAAAATTAAAAGGGCACAAGTGATTTGGACCTAAAGGGTAGCCTTAGTTGCTAACAACAAAAGAAACAACAAAAATGTGTATGTAAATGTTTTTCACATTGAAATTATAAGATATTTGATAATAATAAAACCTATGTTAGCTTGCTGTTTTAAAGGGATTGAAACTGTAGGATCTCAGGAAGAGAACCTGCCTGCCTGCTACACTGGTGGGTGGGGCAGGAGCCTCATGCATGGGAATGTTCCCTGCCAGAATGGGGTGCTCTTGGGAGCACATATGTGTGTGTCCACCTAGGCCCCAGGTTCCTGCCATAAGGCCCCCCTCTGTTCCCCTTCTGCCCCCAGTGCCAGGCTACGCAGGGTTGTAGCTTCCTCTGAAGGGAAGCGTGACTTCAAATCACTGGCTGGGTTGGGCATGAGTCAAAGTGCAGTGGGGTTAGAAATGGTCTCCATTTGTTCGCAGCTTCTCATAAGAGTAATTCTTTACTTTGTTCTAATGGGTTGTCTCAAGTTTATTTTCCTGTTTAAAAACAGCTACATTACTTGATTAAAATACTTACAATTCTCAAAAAAAAAAAAAAAAAAAAAAAAAAAAAAGAAAGAAACAACAACAACAAAAAAAATCTGGGTAGTTCTCGAGTTCAAGAATCTTGATCATTCATTGGCCAGAGTGGATGTCAATCTTCACTTCTCAGCAACTGAGCTTAGAGTTCATCATGACCTCACGACACCACCCTTTACGGCTCGCAGTAATTCTCCCACCTACTGGAATTGTTCACAGAAGATTTCAACCGTTGGTCTCCAGATTGCTCTCTGGCCATTTTCATTATGGGACCTCTCTAGGCACCAAGGTAAATACTTGTAACCGCAGAAATGGGCTCTACCTCCAATCCTACCCGAATTCCCCTCAGGTCCACTGCCAATGGCCTCCTATTAACAGGTCAGGCTTGCTGCCAAAGATTTTCTGCCAGCAATCACTAGTGGACAGCCAAAGCCGAGGCCATGATGGTAGTCTCAGTCACAGTCACAATCACCGTCGCCGTCGCCATCGCCATCGCCATCGCCGTCATGGTTGCCATTGCCGCGGGCGTCGCAGTCAACGTGGCAGTGGCAGTCATAGTCGCCAGTCGCTGTCGCCATGGCTGTCGTGGCCGTGATCCCATTCGCAGTCACACTCACGTTCACGGTCGCATTCGCAGTCGCATTCGCGGTCGCATTCGCGATCGCATTCACGGTCGCATTCGCGGTCGCAGTCGCATTTGTGGTCGCGGTCGCATTTGCGGTCGCGGTTCCAATTGCAGTCACAGCCATAGTCATAGCCAAGACATTGGTTGTGCCCATTGTTACTGCCACCATCTTAACAGCCACTGGTCTGGTAACCAGACCACCATCTTCTATAAGCCACCGGGATTGATGAAATATCTCACACAGGATGAAATCTTGGCCCAGGAGAGCCTTAATATCTGGGTGAGAAGAGAGATTTAGAGTTGTCTGGTGGATAGAGGGATGGGACTCAACTCTGGTGTGCATGTAGGAAACGTGGCTCTGAAGTCTTAGAGCTTGGGGTGGCAGTGGGGGTTGTACACAGGGACCAACGTGGAGGTAGAGGTCTTGGGAGCCAGAGAGGTGCCCAAGAAAAAGGAAGGTAAGCAGCCCTGATTCTCAAACGCTAGGACCCCAACCACAAAAAGTATGCCAAAGATGACTCAGGCATCTGGCCAGCAGAGGAAGAAGAAGGAGGATGGGGACACAATCACAACCTGGGTCACGGCCACTCCACCAGGGCAAGGGTAAGAGTGAGGGCGTGGAGGATGGGCCTGGTCCTGAGCCAGTGCCAGAGACAAGTCTGAGCCTGAGCTGGTCACAGGCAAGGAAGGGCCTCCTTCATGGAGTTCCAACAGCCAACAGGTTACAATGCAGCAACATCAGATTCTGTGGAAATGTCATGGAACTGGGCAGCAGTACAGCAGGTGACAGCAGAACCAGAGGAGCAAGTAGAAGAGTCCGTAGTGCAGATCACTGATGTCAGATGTAAGTAACCTACTAGGGGACTTTGGGGGAAGGGACAGAAGATGGGAGGGTGGACATTCTTGGGGAGGTGCGAGATAGGACTTGGTCATAGCTAGCTCAGGGGGAGCTGTTGGCTCTGGTCCACATCATAGATCAGAAGCAGTAGGTCCTGTCTGCAAATTAAGGCTGTTCTTTTCTTAGTTGAGTCAGTCTCCCTTCTTGTGCCACTGCTTATGGATTAAACTATTTTTCCACATATGACTGATCCAAAATTTTGTTATATTTCACTAAAGCAATAACTCAGTGTGAGTTTGACAACTGGGGTAATAATTTCATATTTGAGGACGAGAAAGTAACAAAAAATTCAAAACATAAAAGAAGGAGTTAAGAAGAAACTGAAAAGAACTGAACCCAGCAGATGGAAGCTCTTGGAAATACAGGTATAAGTTCTAGTATTTAATGCCAATATATGTTTAGAAAACTGCTACGGGGGCTGGATAGATGGCTCAGTGGAATAAGCACTTTCCTGACAAGTGCAAGGGTCTGAGTTCAATCCCCAGTTTCACCAAAAAAAAAAAAAAAAAAAAGAAAGAAAAATGAAAACTGCTACCAGGAGCATCATCCTCTGGGCCAGGCGTTAGTTGGGCCACCAAAGTGTTCGTCTCCCACATTAAGACAATTTTAGAATGTTGACTATTGACAAATAAAACAAATGGAGGCATTTCAACTGTGACCACATTTAATAGTTAATACCCAAATATTTGTTCAGTTGTAGACTTTCATATTTTACTTGGTCTTAACCAAAAGTCCCAAAAGTGATAGACTTTTATATTTTGTGCGATTAAAAAAATCATAGTATGATCTATCACAGAACTGATAAACTTTTAAGGTATGCCTTGTGTCTAAATAGATTTAAATGACCAACATTTTTCTTTTGCATTGTCACAATTATGTATTTCATAATGGCCTTCTCACATAGTAGACAAGGAAATGCACATCTGAAAAGGGAAAGGAGTATTGTCTGTGCAATAAGAATAGCCTTTTTATATTAGAGAGATTAACTGAAATGCCAGAATAGCCTCTCTAATAAAATGTAAGAATAACAATACATACAAATCCACAACACATTTCTGGTGTCAGTCAAGAGTGAAACAAGGTTGGTATGATCAGACAACTGAAGCCATCAGTTACAGAAGCAATCCAATATTTAACTATTCAAGTTATAAAGGGAAAACATGTCTGTTGTTGAGATACAGCATACAATGCAGAAAATATATACACAGCTGAATATTTTCCTACATTCAGAAAGTCATTTGTGGTGATTAATGCTGCTATAACTGTTCCTTTTCTTCCATCCTACAGGATGAAAAATAAAAAGAAGACAGAAAAAGAAAGAATCTGTTGTTCACTGTTTTTAGACTTTTCAGAAGCCCATGGAAAATTTTAGCATTGATAACATTTCAAAATGCATTACCTGGAAAGTTAGTTAAGTAATATTCCAGGTTACCTCAACAGTGATGTATCTCAAAAGCAGTTGAGTGACAACTGCTTTTTCTCCTATGTATTACTGATATAGTTTTCAGGTTTTTTGTTTGTTTGTTTGTTTTTGGCAGAACAAGGGATTGTACCAGGCTCTTGAGCTTTGCCAGGCAAGTGCATATTCTACTGAGCCATCTCCTGGCCCAGATGTCAGTATTTAATAAAGCTGAAAATATTTAAATGAATAAACAGTTATATGTAGATTTTATTCATCTAGATAATCTTGACTCAGATCTCCTGTATCTCTTTGTATAGTTCACCTTACATTCATTGAATATTAAAAAAATGCTTTAAATTATTAAGCATAGCACAAAATAAAACTTAATGTTTAAAGCAATTTTTGTAAAGACAGACATGGATTCCATCCTTTAGAGCTACATTTAGAGCTGTGACATGTGACATGTATGCCTGGTGAAAATGTGAAATGTGGGTAGACTGATTTCAGATGTGTGAAAACATAGCATACCATATTAATTTTTTAATGATTATATGTTGGTATATTACAACATTGAGTTAAAATAACAGTACTAAAATTGTGCCCGTTTTTGTTGTTTAATGTGGTTACTACCACAGACAAAATTCCATGTGTGTATTGTGTTCAATGTCAATTGGACAGTGGTGCTCTAACGAAGGAAATAGAATGGATGGTCCACTTTGCCTGGTGGATACATGATGCTGCTGAACCTGGTCCTACACTTTAGCTTAGAGCAGGATTTTCAAAGTTTGGTCCCCAGAATAGCATCATCAGATTTCCTGGAAATTCTTCAGTTCTACTCAACACATGGTAAATCAGCAACTCAGTAGAGCCAGAAGTCTGTGTTTTAACAAGCCCTCCAAGGGATTCTGATGCCCATTTTGAGAACTGCTAGTTCAGAGCAATAAGGGAAGCAGCTGACTCACCTGACGTAGGACTACCCTTAGTTCACCTGCATGGAACTTTTGAAGACAATCTAAACACTGTAATTAGGGCTGGGGTGAGGAAGACACACAGAGGACAAAGATTGGGTGTTGGTAGAAGAAAGATTTCATAAGGCAAAAAGGCCTTGTGGAAAAGGATATAAATATACCTTATATATGAAATCTAGGTAAACATCCAAAAGTCCACTGTAGGTTGAATGTGGATACAGATAGAGATTAAAAAGTATGTATGTGAGAGTTGCATACAAATGCAGCATATAGAAAGATGAGCAGGACACGGATATAGCTCAGCAGCATGAGCTCCTGCTTGGCAAACTCAAGGCCCTGAGTTCGATCCCTGGTACCACAAAAAGCAGAAAAAAAGAAAGATAAGTATTGGCAAGATAAACACATGGTAGGAAAGAAGATTTGTATTGGGAGTATCAACTCTTATTTATAATTTTATATTTGAGGGAGGGGAGATAGCTCAGTCTTCTAAGCACTTGCCTGGCAAGCACAAGGACCCAAGTTTGATCATCAGTACCACATGCCATGCCGGCTTCTGAAACCAGGTGTGGTGGAACACATCTGTAATCCCAGCACCAGGGAGGCTGAGACAGGAGAATCACTACAAGTCTGAGCTGTGTAATAAACAAATATAATGTTACATTTCTTAAGCCCAATGGTGGGTAACTGGTTGGTTTTTACATAATTTTGTGTAGTTCTAACATAACACCAAAGTGGGGAGAAGAGAGCAGTTCTTCCTATACTGTTAGATCAGAGCTTAGAGAAGTTCTAGAATTCTAATACCTGTAACAGCACTTTTAGGTCATTATTAAGGTATACTGGGAGGAAAAAATAAATAAGTAAAACACATTGTATTAGTTGATTTAAGTATGGGTCCCCAACTGAACTCTTGTTCTGAACCTGAGTGAATATCTGGCTGATCAGGCTACGTATCTGCTCAGAGTCCCTTTCCCTCCCTCATTACATGCCATGCTGGGCTCACTGTTCCCCTGCTTTGGAAAATGGCTTGTTCCAGGAATCTCACCATGATGTCAGGTTTAGACTTAGTTCAGAGTCAGGCTGGATTACAATCACCAGTCATCAAGTCCTGTTTACTCACCCACCTGCACCCTTCACCTCTCACTTGGTTCCCCAGGTACCAGATGCAAGACTTCCTCAGCAGACTTGTCCCCCACACCAGTGCCCTCCTGGAAGCCATCAGCTTGGGGAAGTCCTTCCTTTACAACTCAGCCTCAAAAGTGAAAATTTGCTCCTCTGTACATTTTTTAGCCCTTGGATATGAGTTGTTTCTATCCAATTAGACTTCCTTCCTCATTTCACAGAGAGATGGACATACACTACAGGACAGACTTTACTGTATTTGTTTTGCATATAGGAAAGAATAAGGAAGCTACAGAGGATATGCCTCCGGGTATTAGAAAATAATTGAACTTCTTTATTTAAAAGCAGAACTTTAGGTACCGGCAAAATAGCTCAGTGGATTAAAGCACCTGCTTAGGCAGACCACAGGGTCCAGGATTCAGTCCCCTGGCCTGCCATGCCAGCCCCCACCCCGGGCACACTGAAACTGCAACTGAGACTGGGCATCTGTAATCCCAGCTGTTGGGAGGCTGAAAACAGGAGAATCACTTCAAGTCTGATCTACATAGTGAGACCCTATAGACCCTGTCCCAAATACATAATAGTTAGATAGATAGATAGATAGATAGATAGATAGATAGATAGATAGATAGATAGATAGATAGATAGATAGATGCAGAACTTTGTTAACTAAGAGATTAACAATTGACATACAAAGATTACCTGGGTAAATAGCATCTCCATAAGTGAGTTGTTCACGATGGGAATACAAAGGAAATCAAACATAGTCAATAAAATACTTACCACTAGGCTAGAAATGTAGCTCAGGTATAGAACACTTGGCAAACATGCATAAAGACCAGGGTTCCATTCCAAGTACTGAGGAAAAGAGCCCTAGCATTATCACAAGGGCTAAGAGATTCATTGTATCAGAAAAAACTGCATGTTTTATAGATAAAAGGTAAAATCTGCCATGCGTTTGGTTGTGTCACACTGTGCCATCAGCAAAATGAAGAAGCTATTATTTTTATGTTGCTTTTTTAGTTTGGATTTTTTGCTTCTTTGTTTTGTTCTGTTTGTTTATTTTGTTGGGGAGGTTGTCTTTGACATGGAGTTTTACTATGAAGTTCAGGATGGCCTTGAGCTCACAGAGATCCTCCTGCCTCAGCCTCCTCAATGCTGGGATTACTCAGGAAGGTGATGTGTACCTACTACACCCAGCTGCAGCCACAGTATTTTTTCTTTCTTGTAAGAGATTCTACTAAGAATATAAAGGTACAACTATAAGACCAGGCTTGATTTTCTCTTTAAACAAAATAGCCCCAAAGTCACAGGCAGATATGGCTATAGCTATCCTGAGAAGTCACTTTTGTGTCTGTAGGGAAATGAATTAAGTTTGCTTCCCGTGCATCTAATGGGTCTTCTCAGGCCAAGGATATAGCTCAATAGCACAAGTATCTGCAGGCAAGTGCAAGGTCCTGAGTTTGATTCCTAGTACCAAGGAAAAAATAAAGGGCACTCTCTCTTAGTGCTTGTTGGACTTCAAGTGGAATAAAGATAAGCACAGGAAAAGAAAGATCTATCTAATTTCCAGAGAGTGCTGTGCACACTGAAAAAGCAAACTGGTCAAGGAGCAGATTCCAGGAAAGGAGGTCTTCATCTTTCCTCTTCACCCTGGGGGTTCTTTGTGGAAGTTCTGCCACCAACAGAAAGACAATGGCCAGATGGGAAAGGTGGAGTTCAAGTGTGTTTGCCTGTTTCCTCCCCTTAGAAAGAGCAGCTTCAGGGCAGCAAGACAGCTCAGTGGACTAAGAGCCAGCTTCAGGAAACCGAGGGACTGGGGCTCAATCCCCAGCACTACATGACACACTGGCAATATCCCTGGGCACAGAGCTCGCAACAGACTGGGCACAACTATTAATCCAGTGCTGGGGAGGCTGAAAACTGAGGATCACCATGAGTCCAAGCTGCACAGTGAGACCCTACATCAAATACATGATTAGAGGCATGTGCCTCTAATCCAAGAAAGAAAGAAAGAAAGAAAGAAAGAAAGAAAGAAAGAAAGAAAGAAAGAAAGAAAGAAAGAAAGAAAGAAAGAAAGAAAGAAAGAAAGAAAGAAAGAAAGAAAGAAAGAAAGA
>PVKA01048173.1:0-13932 GCA_004027165.1 Ctenomys sociabilis
TTGCAAACTTTTCATAATGTTTTGGTATCATAGAAGGTGCATACATGATATTATACTTACAGACATTATTATAGCATATGACTCTTATCAGTAAAGAGAGTGTAGCTGTTTGCGTATCTTATTTTTTAATACCTGAATTACATCAAAGATTCAATAATTAATACTTTCTACCTTGTTATTTTCCTAGTGGTTGTCCATAGTACTAGAAGCTGACATAATATCCTGTTATCAGATGTTTATGGTTTAGTCAACATGTATGTTTGTATTATTTTGATAATGCTCCTATCTGACCATCTTCTGCCACCCTGTTCAGGGCAGCGGAGTCAGCTGAGGAGGTATCGAGCCTGCGGCCTCCTCGCCTGATCCAGGAGGATGGCGTCATTCGTCCATATGACAGGCAGGAGTCAAAGGGCTATGACTTGTTTGAGGTAAGTCCTGCACTCCAAGTCCCTAGCAGAGTGTACCTGTAAGGATTCTGGAGCCAAGATTGAGGGCCCTTGAGCTCTTGACTGATGAGTTGCACTGAAGGATTCTCCCTGGGTTGTAGGGAGAATTTGGTGGCTTGTTTTTTATTGTAGGATGGCATGTTAGTTGTAAATAACTAGTGAGTGTTTTCTGCACCAGAGCAAAGCTTTTTAGTGCAGAAAAGATGATATTCAAAGAAGTCATAGCCTGTGTTAACGTTGTTAGGTTTGGTTTCTCGCTTTGTAGCTAATTACTGGAATTCCACTGCTGCTTTTTTCCCCCAACAAATTAGTTCATTTACACTACTTTGTAAATCTAGATTTATTCAGGTAAGCAACTGGAGGAGAGAAAGAAAGGTAATATGCAGGTACAGTTTGGTTAACCTTTAAAATTTTCAGTCTGTTTAGTTTTATTATATTTAAACGGTATATATAAAATAGGCTGCTGTTTTCCCTATCGCTAGCTTTCCTCCAAAGACAATGTATTAATATTTTCCTTCCTTGACTTTAAAGTAAATGACTCTTAGTCATTTGTTGCCTTTGGTTTTTATTGTGCATGATTCCATTTTGTCTTTTTGCATGCTCCTAACTTTATTTTCTTTCTTTTTATGCCTACACAGCAAGAACTGGAAATACAGGAGTAAATGTTTCCTATACTACTACTTGATATCATCCTTAAAGCACATCGTGGTACTGACTGTGTGGGAGTCAGGCTGAGGGTCAGCTGTAGTGATGCTGCCTTTGGGACTCATCTCCGCTTGTGCTGTTGAGAGTGGAGTTAGATTACAAATGAAAATGGTAGCCTATCTAGTAATGCAGCATTAGGGGTGAGAGCTCGGCGTAGGAGATGAGAGGTTGTAGGAAACAGCTGCCTTCCATTTAGTAGGTGAAAGAGTCCAAAGCATATAATTTTACTGTCTTTTTGAAAATTTTATCTATGGTATTTGTGTGCATTTCAGGAAAAGTTGAAAAAAGGACAGTTTTTATATTCGGCTTGTTGAATGTGTCATTACGCTTACAGGTCATAATGGCAAGCAGTAGATTTTTACATTCCAAATTATTAACCTTACTCAAGGTCAGGGGCAATTAATTGGAGCATTTGTTTCAATAAGTAAAATGTGAATTACTGAGTCTGTCTTCAGACTTCTTTTCCCTGTATTTAGGACAGCTTCAATAGGGTCTCACTACGTGGATCACACTCATAGTGATCCTCCTATTTTCAGCCTCCCAAGCCCTGGGATTACAGGCACCCCCCACCACACCCAGTCTCAGTTGCGTCTCCATGTCCCGGAGTGGGGCTGATACACATGCTGCTGAGCTAGCTATCAGGCGGCCCTTGTCTTCAGACATTTTTAAATGAGAGTTATATCATGGATTTTGAGATTTTCCTTTCTGTGTTTTTTCCCCTTTTAAATCTCATGTTTATATGTGCTCAGTGTTATACTTACGCTTTTCAAAGATCCATTCTCCTTGTTGATTACGCTTGCTTTGTAATTTTTGGGTTTAGTGTAAATAGAAAATATAAATAGGTAAATTTTTGTAATGATGGAAATGTTTAATTGAATTTAGCAGTATCTTATCTCAGTTTATGCTCTACAGAAAACTGAAACCAAAGTATAAATTTAGTTTTCTAATGTGTTGCATATTTGAACATAGTGAAACTGTTAACATACAGCAATTGTTTAATTAGATTCTATACTTTTTAAAACTACAGTTATCAAAATAATCTTTTGAGTAATTCACTTTTAAAACAAGCACTTTACAGGAAACACATGGCATCTAACAGCCAGCCGGTGCCGGGCACACAGGGACAGTAGGACAGCTGCTCTTGGGGCCGGCCCCTGCCTAGCATGTGCGGCCCAGGCCAGCCCCACAGCACCCTCCCCTGCATCCTGCCGGACCGAGTATAATAAAACCTAAGCACATAAAGTCGTTGAGCAGCTCCTTGCACCTGGGTGATAAGAGGGAAGGCGAGGCTGGCCCCGCACCTGCCATTTTCTGTGAAACTCAAGCATACTCACTGATTCAAGATGCTGTAGTCTCTCCTAAGATTCCTGAGTAAGAATAGGGATTATTAATTTCCCTGGCTGTATCATAATTTTAATGAGAATTAATTTTTGGGAATTTACATACTTGAAGATTTTTTTCTTGTTTACTTGTCTTTTTGTCTAGCTCCTTCTTAACCTTTGTGGTTTTTTTAAACATATATGTTAATATACAAAACCTCAAAAAACTTTATTAGCTTATTTAGATACATTCATCTTATAAATTTTTGTGATCAGACAGTCCCTTGAACTGTAAGTATTATAAGAAACAATAGAATGTAAATCACCTAGAGGTTGTGGCATTTTTTCCCAAGGGGGGCCAGCACAAGTCCTAGGGAATCTAGGCTGCTGCACCCTTGTCTTGCTTTGCTCAGTTATTTGGGTAAGAGGTACTTATTAATTATTTAGACCGTACTGGGTATTTTTAAAAGTAACATGTCCTTCAGGGACCAAGTATAACAAGAGAACAAGGTGCCTCTACCCTCTTACTGTACTAGGCCCAGACTCCCATGATTTATTTGGTCTTTTGATGCCCACTTCCTGCTGAGTGTTGCTCTGCCCTCTTTAGTACTCAGACATAAGGGTTTCCCACACCTTGTGTTCCTAGCCTAAGCTCTGCAGCTGCTTCCCTGTTCTGCTAGGGTTACTGTTTATATATGTACAGGTGCATAACTGGTTTTATATTTAATATTGTTTTGGTTCACATTATTCGAAATTTAAAATCATGTTCCTTGCCTTTCCTGCATAATTATATTTTTCATGTTAGAAATGCTTCATGCAGGGGCGGGGGAGATGGCTTAGTGGAATAAGTGCTTCTCTGGCAAGCGCAAGGGCCTGAGTTCAATCCCTGATTCTGCCAAAAAAAAAAAGAAAAATGCCTCATTAACATTTTAAATTCATACATTACCATCATTTAGGTAACTTTACATCATATGCTTTATTTTAAATTCATGGTATTAAAAATGTATCTTTTACTAACAGTAACAATGTTATGATAAACATTGATATATGTTTTGCCTTTTCATATCTTGCGCTGAGTGTTCAGAATTAACTCAAAAACTGAATCACTGGTTAACGGACTTTTGCATCCTGTTGCTAAACTCCTTGCTACATCATGAGGAGGGAGAGTGGAGATTTTATCGGTGGTGCTGGTCTCCTGCTGCCATCAGCAATTGCCTTCCTCTGAACCCTAGAGCAGAAGGATTTCCAGCTGAGCCAGGAAGGCCTGCAGAAGTGCGTCATGGTGATGGCACCTTGGTAGGCTTCCGGTGCCCAGACACAGAGTCTGATAACTGAAGAGATGTGCTCAGATAAGAAGTATCTTATTTCTTATACTTGCAATTCTAAACTAAATATTTCAGCATTTAAATTTCAAGCTGAAAATAAATGCACGTAATTGTTACATCCTTTTCCATTTTCCTCTTGAAGAAATTGAGGCCCAGTTGACCAGAGTACCTAGCTAATTCCCAGGTGCGCAGTGAGGCAGGCAGGGGCCCTGGCAGTGGAGGCTGCCCTGCCCGTCTCTGGAGCTCCTGAGGCTGAGCCCTCAGGTCCGTGTGGCTTCCTCTGCCTGTTCTTGGCCTTTGTGACTGTCAGGGAAAGACTGGGAACCAGCATCTTTTAAAAATTGATATTCAGGCATTAGAGGAGTGTCTGCAGGTGCACTCTGCTTGTGATCATATGGCTTACATTTTCCTTTGATAATATTGATATGTATTACTGGTTGTAAAATGTTATGGTCTTATTTATTCAGTATGCTTACATCTTGTATTTCTAAATGTATTATCCTTTGGTCTCTATGTATTATAGAAAATGTCATTAATAATAACTTACTGCTATTCATTATAAAAACTTGTTGTTTCTTAATGTGTGTTGACTAATTCAAATCAATAGTTTTAAGATAGTTTTATACTTGAATTATATTTGTATTTCTCGATAGAAATGAATCATGCCAACTATTTTGAAATTTTAGTCTTCATGTTAATATTACCATAGCAATTTTTGTTAGAAATATAATTTCATATATAGATTTACTTTTCAGTTTATGTTAAACCTGTACAACTAGTCAAAAACTGTTATTTATCTTGGAGTTTTATCATGTGTATAGTGTCTACCTCTGTATAAATCAGTGGGTGAGTCTTTCCACCCAGCCCCCTCAAAAAAATCTGACAGAAAATATAAGCTGTCTGAAAAATGTTGAACCATATTTCCAAAATCTAAAATTACTTCAGGTAATATATAGACCCACCCCAAAGTCCTTGCTATGAACAGCGGTCAGAGAAACATTGAAATGTCCGTGTAGTGGTTTTGTTTTAGCATATATTTATTGTTCCTTAATTAAAGTGTTATTTCTGGTAGGTGTTTTAAAATATCTAACTTATCACGGAACAAAAGTTATTTTAACAGAATATCACTTGGCTATGCATTTAATACATAAATTTCCTCTAAGACAACAGTGAAAGTTAATTTAGAAATGTGTTATGAAGATTTTTTCTTTGTGTGTGCCAGTATGTAGACTTGTACTTTTTATTTTAATAAATTTGTTCTGAACACTGTGATTGTTCTTTAGCTGTTTCGCAAATGTTATTTAAACACATAGATTTCCCAAATTGTGAGTCTTGTCTCCTTTCCAGAATCATGTGAAAAAGTTGGAAGGAGAGACTTACCAGTACCACTGTGCTGTTCTGGGAAGCAAGAAGACAGTTTTTATGGTCACAACCAGGTATGAAGCTCAGGAAGCTCCAGTTGACTTATTTTGATTCTCTGTGTCCCCTGGCTCTGTGATTTCAGGACAGTTTCTCTAGCTGTATGGGGCCCCGTTGGGGTTTCAGTTGAGATTGCAGTGAGTCTGAGTGTCAGTTCTGGAAGCTCGGCTGTTGCAGGAGCAGCTCTGCCTGTCCGGGTGGGGATGTGTTGGAAGTTGACCTTGATTGAAGCAATCTGTGATTGAGACCCCTGTGTTCACAGTTTTTGCTGAAAGTTCCTTGTGTCCTCAAAAACGTGATCATAGGGATGCAAGTGTCATGCTGATGGTTCTCGGGCTGACTAGATGGGGTCAGAGCACGGGCGCTCTGGTGGGGGGGGCTCTGGACCTCAGAGGAAAGGCTGAGCCGATGAGAGAGTATGAAGAAGGGGGTGAAGGTGGCCTGGGTGACTGAGATGGTGTGGGAGAGGAGCGGCTCCAAAGAGTCTTGGTTAGGGCTGGAGTGCCAACACCTGGGCGCTGTTTATTGTAATTCGAGGAAAAAGGTGACTTTGTTTGTTTTAATTGAGTTTGGCAACTTTATGGTCTTAAGGTAGAGATGCCTCAGTGGTCAGTGAGAGAGAGATGATGAATGGGCAGACAGACTGTAGGAGCAGAGTAAGAATGTGGTGTTGAGATTCCTCTTGGAGTGTGTCAGATAGAGCAGGATTCCTGAGAGTAGAACTTCAGTAATGGTAGAGTGGGAGAAAGTAAAGTGGTTGCAGGGGTGCAGTAGTTTATTCTTGGGGTGGACAAGAGGGGACATATGAACTTAAAGATACTTGGGTTAGTGAACTGTGTGTGGCATCGTCCTCTATGACACCTGGCTTTAGCTGTTAGTCCAGCCATCGATCTCTCATCTGCGGAGTGTGGCCCACCTAGGCCCTATGTGGCTGTGGGAGGGGGTGCTGGAGCCACCCCAGGCACTCCTAATTAGGGCTGTGCGCATTGGGCTTTCTGTAGTGCTCGGCAAGTCCCAAGGTCCCTGCCCCTCTGCTGATAAATAGTGCCAGTCTGCCCACCTGCTCCACACCCTGACTCAGGTCAGCAGGGGACTTGCAGCTGCTCACTGCAGACCGAGTCCAGCGCTGCCTCCTGAGGTGCTCTGCGAGGGTCTGCCATGTGGGCTGTTGCAGGAGCTTCCTGGGCCAGCCCTCCCTTTGCTGCTAGAGCTGAGACTAGGCATAAGAGACTTCTGTCATTTCCTCTTGCTTGTACATTAGAGCCAGTATTTCTTTAAGGAGGAACAGAAGAGGGACCCTTCATGATCTGGCTCCGAGCTAGCTTTCTGCCCATGGGGTGAGTCGGCAGGTACTTGCGGACCTCCGTGTGCCCCGTGTCCTCCCTTCTCAAGGCCCGTGTTGTCCTTTCCTCAGTGCTCATGTCGCCTGTGCTGGTGCCATCTGTCCCCCTCCTGCACTCCAGGAGCTTCCTATCCCTTGTCACTGTGCTCCTGGTTTTGTGCAGTTTGCTTACATGTATATTTTCCCTCCTGGCTCAAGCAGAAGATGTGTCTTCCTTGATTTTCCCACAACCTCTCTATTTGTTGAAGTAACAATCCTTCTGCTCTTATTTGCTTTCTGTAGTAGGACCCTAAACATAAAACAGTTATATCAGTAATTAACATGAGTCATAGCGTGAGAGATCAGTGTGGCCATCCTTTAAAGATTGCTTTTGTTTTGTTTTATTTTAGTCCTGTTGAGTAAAATGAGATTCTTCCTCTGTGATAGAGTATATTAGTGTTCATGTTTTCAGACCTGGTGCCTGCTAGCAGGCCCAGAGCGAGTCTATGGTGACTTCTGTGGCTTGTGACGTTTCCTACGTGCTCTGTCCTGACCAGCAGGCTACAGGACTGACAGTGAAGAGCAGTGCATAGTTTTTCAAGCAAAGTATTATCACAGGCTTCTGCTTTTAAACCTGTGTTTATATGCATCAAAGTTGATTTCCCTCTCAGGGTTTTGGTTAGCTAAAACCTAAAGTTACACTTCTCTGAGTTCTGCAAGGTTGGAGGGATGGCAGGCTGAAAGTCTACTTCATTATGTGGCAGGTGTGGAACTTGCTCAGGTGATAGGTAAGTAGATGTTCTGTGGGAAATGTACGTTTTTTAGCATCGATCTTGGTTGTTTCTTAAAAGAGTGCTACTTCTGCTGTCTAGCTGAGTCTGCTGGAAAAGAGTAATGGTCCTCCTCAGTGCCCATGTGCTTTGTTTTTGTTTGCGAGGCAGGCGAGTGCTGTGCCTGAAGGAAGTAGAGATCCTCAGCCACATGTTTCTAGACTGGCAGCACCTGTTGGAGGACTTTGTGCTTCCTCCTGCTGTTCATGAGAACCTGCTTCAGATCTCAGTGAAGGTAAGCGAGCAGGGACTAGACATGCGTTAAGTGGGTGAAAGCTGGCACATCCTGACCGCTTTGCGGGTAGCTGTGCAGCATGTGAAGGGATGTTCTTGTCGCCCTTCGGGGCTCCCAACTGACCTGCCTCTACCCTCAGGCCCGCCTCCTGCAGCTCCGTGGGCTGTGGGCTTATGGCAGGTCAGTCATGGTTTGTGCTCAGTGCTTGGTCAGAGCCCTGCCTCTGAGCGGAGGAGTCTTCTGAAAGGTGCTTTTGATCCAAACCATGACAGTATAGGGGCAGATGTGATTGAGTCATTTGTGCAGTTTTGGCAGATTGCACAGAGTGAAATACTAGCCTATTTAGCAGGAGAGTGAGGGTGTGTGTACACTAGCATTTCCTTTAATGGTACAGTTAAGCATAAGTAGGAGGGTTTTTACAAATCGCATATACATGTTTATTTTGTTGTTATGTTAGTCATTTCTGGAAATAATTTCTTTTTTAGTTTTTTAGGCCATTATTAAATACTTCGTAGAAATTAAGATGTCTCAGATAGCTTTGCTTTGCAGTATTTGGTGCTCATAAATGCTAGCGCCTTTTCTGCGGCAGCACTTTCACATCTTTCCTCACGTCCTTTGCTAAGGGGTAACTTAATTATATAGCAAATAACTAGTTGTACCCCACCCATATTTTCTTAGTTCTCACTTAACTTGGAAGCATATTATTATATATGTTATAAATAGTAAAAGCTCCACAAATCATAATTCCTAGTTGACAGTTTCTGTAGTTGTCTTTGTCTTTCCTGCACACTTTGGTGTCCTTAGTCCTGTCACCAAAGCCAAGGTGCTCCCCAGGAAGTTTGAGATGAGAGTGCTGTCCTCGGCACTTGCTTTTCTTTTCGTGGAAATTTACAAATAGAAAGGCTGTGGCGCCATTCTCCCCTCTGGGATTCCAGCATCAGCTGTGGGTAGGTGAAGCACAGTGCCGGGCTAGGCTCGCTGCATGCATCTCGCAGTTTACTCTTCACCAACAGGACTCAGTGGCCAGCTCAGTGTGCCCAGGGGTGGGTCCAGCACAGTCTGTGGTGCTGGGGATCAAACCCAAACCCCTGTGCTTGCCTAAGCAGGCACCTATCCTCTGAGCCATCTTACCAGCACTAGAATAATATCTTTTTTACCTTTTTTCTTTTGAAACAGGAGCAGAGTCTGTTCCAGAAAAAAGATGGCGCCAGTGCAGGCTGTCTTCGGAAGATTTACCTGAAGGATAATGCCACAGCACAGGTAAACTTTTACAGAGCCCTTCACTGGGTGTAGTGTACACACATGAAATGCTACCTACCTTTTCGGGAGGCTGAGACCGGAGGATTGCACATTTGAGAATAGCTCAGGTGACTTCGGGAATCCCTATCTCAAAAATTCAAAAGGGCATTGGATATAGCCCTATGTTGGAGCATGCATAGGGCTTGGGGTTCAAATTCCCAATGTTTCAGAAATGATGTCCTGTTGAGGTTTTTATTTGAAAGATTTTTCTTTTTTAAGCTTGTTCTGACTAACACCCATTATTCCCCCCAGAGCTCTTCTAGTTGCCACTTTGGGTGTCTAGATAGGCTCACAGTAGCATACAGGACCCCTAGGATGGGGAGACTGCCTCCGCAGCACGTGTCCGCAGCTGCTGGGCCTGGGCTGATGGCGCAGCTCTTCCAGTCGGTGACGCAGATTTGTTTTGCAGAGAGCCTTCCGTGCCATTGAAGATGTGCAGGCCCAGAGACAGCAGCAGCGACTGATGAAACAAGCGTCAGTGAGGCTTCTCCGGCCCCAAGTGCTGTCGTAGTTCCAGGTCTCGAAGAGCTGGCACCGGAGAAGGTTGCCCTCAGGGTCCTGCTGAAGAGAACTTATCAGACAGTCGTTTAGTTTTATTGCTTGGAGTCGTTCATGTTGGATTCCCTGACACAGATTTTAGCTTTGCCCGTTAATTCTGGAATCATGCACATATTAGTCCATTTCTCGACTGCTGCCTGAGTGGGTCAGACTCTCGAAGAAACACTGCTTCAGGTTTGGACTGAGATTGTCATTATCATATGATGCAAAAGGCAGCTGGGTTGTTTTCAAAGTCTTCATTAAAGAATGAGTTCAGAACAGTTGGTGTGCTCTGAGAGCTTTTAGCTAGACAGATGCTGGACACTTCAACATGTTGTTTATATTGTTTGGTAATTGAATCAAGAACATTTTTGGTAAACTAGATAATTGAAGAAAAGCCACTAATGGGAAAAATAGTACATGTTTTCTCTCTTTTCTGAAAGCTTGTTTTTCTCCTAATAGCACAAGTTTTGCATTGCTGCTTATTTTTTTTCTTTGCACTATGCAAAAGGAGTATTGGGAATCATCCCTGAAAACAGTTTGGCTCTGTTGTCTGTAATGTAATGCTCATAAGATTCTGAAAGTTACGCACCTGTTTTAGGATGAGCTCCTATGCACAATTATAATTTGCTGATAAATGAAAATACTGTACTTTTAAGTTTTTTGCGACTCAGAAATATGTAAAATGCAATATTTTTGTATTTCCAGAAGTTGTTTTCTAGAAGTTAAAAGACTTTTAAGAACATCATAAATTTACATCTGATTTTAGTGCTTAACAAATGCTTCTTAAATACTGAGGAGAGTGAAAAATCTTGAATTGCTTTATGAATAAATAAATAAAGTATAGATTTATACAGCAGCACTGGAGAAGAAATGTTCCATGCATTCTGTGAGGAGCCCATGCAAGGTGTTCGCTCACAATATGTTTTATCCTTCTGTGTCTTTCTTCTAAGACATATTCTTCAAATTTCCAAAAAAAAAAAAAAATACTGAAAAGTCTTTTATTTGGGTGGATCTTAAGATTTGCTCATGGTATTGAATAGGAATTTATTTCAAATCACTGAATCAGTGGAGAATGAATAGTAGAAAGCTTGTGTGGGTCCATGCTTGCTGCTGGGTGGTAGAAGAGCTGTCAGCAGTACCCACTGGCGTAGAGCTGCAGCCTCCCCGTGCCGCAGAGGAGCATGCCGCACCGAGGCCTGGCCTGGGCTTAGAGGGACCTCGCCTTTCATCTGTCGTCTCCTTTAACTTCTGGGAATGAAAGGGATGCACACATACAAAACTTCTATCTTCAAAATCTGGGTTTCTTTATTAATGGCTAGTTGCAGTTTATTAAAACAAGACATTTTTATAGCAGATGCTTACTGTTTTGTACCTTTAAAAACAACTTAACTTGAAATAATTGATTAAAGTTTTTCTATGAATCACAACTATTGACAGTGTCCTAAATATTTAAAAATTTCATTGCACTGATAGTCTGTTCTGTAAATGGATGTACAGGACATTGATCTAAAAATCTATAAACTCATTATCGTAGGTTGGCTTAGCAATGAGTTTCCTACTATTTATAGCATTTTTAATGCTAATCCCCTGAGAAACAAGTAATCTTTTGGTAAAGAATCATAAGGCTGTCTTACTTTAAAAATGCTTTCAAGGTGTGTTGCATATAAATTCTGAGAGAAATAAAACATTTGAGGCATTGTTTGTAAGTGTACAGACTTGTGGGTTTGTCAGACACTCGTGTATGTTTTTAGTATCTGTTTTTCCCCTCTCATCCTACAGTAGTGCGAAGTCACAGGCTTAGTTATCGTAACTTTGAAAGATGCTATTCGGAGAAGTTTTTTTCCAGAGCCCTTTAACATACTGGGGGCCTGGGGGACAGAGCCCAGTGCAGGGATGCAGAGCAGGGGCTGCACTGCAAAGCCCGCTGTTGTGTTTGTGTGGGGCTGGTGCCCTCTGTGGGCCCGCAGCCCCTGTGGGCTGGCTGGGAGATGCGGCGCTCCTGCCGCTGGGCTCTGTCTGGAGGCCCCCACTGGCTGGGCAGAAGCCTTGCCCAACCGCAGAACTCTGCTGTCCTTCCTTTGCTCCTCCTTCCTCTCATCCTCCTGTCTTTCCCACGGGGGCTCAGGCTGTCCAGTGGGAAAAGGCTTAGCCTCACCCCGTGGAGCCTGAAAGAATAGGAGGATCCAAATTAAGAGAGAACAGAAAAGCGGAAGAGTACGCCCGAGCTTTGCAGGAAATGTCTCTGGCACAGGCTCCTTTCATATGCTCCACTGGTCAGTGTTCGTGTTTTGAATTTCGGGTGAGGGGATACTCTGCTGTGGAATGCTAAGCATCTCAGCCTGGTGTTCCTGGCCATCTGTATTTTTAACAGGGCTCCTAATGCGTTTCTGTGCTGTGGCCAGGTCTGAAAACGTACTGTTCTGAGTGTAAAATAAGCCCTCAGCTCTGTGGATTTCAGTGCTGTTTAAATACAGTTGCAGTTACTGCCTGAGTCACAAGAACTGTCTCTATATTGGGGAGAAAATCAGGATCCTTGAAGGTTAAAAAGTTTCTCATAGTCAGAATCCTGGTTCCCCGGGGGTAGCCCTCTTGGTTGGAAACCACTGCCCTGATGCCCCACTGTGAGAGCCCCACAGTGAGAGCAGAGCTATGCTTTGTGGGCTCTGAAAAGGATCAGTGAGGGTCCTCACAGAGAGAGCGCATTTCCTGTGGGCATCCAGCCTCCACGGGAGAATTGGCCCTGGTCCTGAAGTTACACTTCGGATCACAAGTCTGTGCTATCCAAGTACCTGTGGGCTCCTCTGAACTAAAGATTTGTTTCTGTCTTGTGCTAATACACTGCCTCCAAGATTCAAAATTAAAACTCTGTGAAACCCAAAGGACTGTTGACAAATTTGAAACAAAATCGTTTGGCAGTAGAATGGGGGTGAGCTGACACAAGCCTATTCACGCCTTTTAACTAACTGTGCAGACAAGTCTGGCTGCAATGGAGTTAATGCACGGACTGGAATGCTGCTGCACCTTGTTCCTGCAGCTCCTTGCTTAGTGTCAGTGCAGGGGACTCACATTCCCCAGGGCGTGTGAGCCCTGTGGTCTTTCTCCAGCTTGGAGTTCTGGGTTTGTAGTGCATCTGACTCCATGTTTGGGCAGGAGAGGGCACAGTGGGCCGTGCAGAGGCACAGCAAATGCTCAATAGAACGGCTCTTATTGCAGCAGATATGCTATCACCATCGCCCTTCTCATAGCGGGTTGTCCTGCCATTAACCCCCTTCTTCGGAAGCATTTCTAGGAGTCCCCTTGGGCGTCTTTTCTGAAGTATGACCATGAATGTTGCTGCCACCCCGTGATGTCCAGGGCAGAGGCGTGCGTGTATGGGTCCTCATCCTTGGGGTCCAGCACCTTGTGACATCCAGCTCATCCTCAGAGGATCACTGAAAGGTGAAAGTTTTGCCCGCTGTGACAGTGCAGCTCTGTACACTCAGCAAAGGTGAACTGCTCCAGAAAGTGACAGGAATGGCAGTGTGTGTTCAAAGTGAAGGCCCGGTATTCTGAGGAGGGTTAAAGCCAGTGTGGCTTCTACTGTCATAAGATACTTGAAAATTTAATGACTTTGTTTTTGATCATTTGTATACTGAATTCTGTTGTTAAATGTACTTCTGAATTCTTCGAAAAATCAGGCTCTGAGAGAAACCAGGAGAAAGCAGTTTTCTTCCCTTTTCAGAGCATGCTGGTATTCCACCTCAGAATTATGCTGCCAGTTCTGTGATAACATGTCCAGAGTGATTAGTGGACAGAGTGGAACCTAAAATAGTGCCGCTCGAGTCCTCCTCATGAGGATTTAGGATACTTGATAAAATACAACAGGGAAGACAATGATTTATCTCTCTTGTGTGTGTAAATAGCATCTGCTGAAGTAAATGATTTTTAATGTTGATCTCTAGTGAAAAACTCATTATGAAAGTAATAAACCAACATGATCCTCTAGGTTGATAGTATTCACTAAGATGATAATGAGCCCTTTTCAAAGAGAATTTAGCTGGGGATATAGCTCAATGGCATAAGTGCCTGCCCAGCAAGCACAAGGTCCTGAGTTCGGTCCCTGATACTGAAAAAACAAAACAAATTCATTCTTTAACTTGATTATTTTCAATTTGAAAAAGGATCAAGTGATCCCTTGCTGAGATGATGAGTTATAAATGACTAAAAATTTTTAGCTGTGACTTAAAGTTAGGCCTGCATCCCTAAATTCTCTGCTTTCTTGCCATATATATTTTAAGCCTATCATAAGTACTTCCCATAATAATGTTCAGGATCTAACCAGCCCTTGAAATATTTTTCCCCCTGGAGGATTCTTCCTGCTATGAGAGTTTAATAGCATTTGTAGCCTTTGAGTTATAAAATTGAGAAAATAAAAACTTGGGCCATAAGATGTAAAGCTTGTCTTTTCAGAACCAAGACCCAGTCCTATGGGCAATAACCCATTAAAGTATTCT
>PVKA01048174.1:0-13930 GCA_004027165.1 Ctenomys sociabilis
CTCAGGCTCTCACAGAGAGCAATCTGGTCAAGCATTGGCCGTGACTCATCCACATGGATGACACAGACAAAGGAACTACAGAATAATGTACAGGACTACAAGATAAACCCTGAGAAGACTTCAATGACCACATAGGAAATATAAAGTTTATGTGTTGGTATATAAGTTTTGATCTACCTAGGTCTTAACCATCCAGCAGAAAAGTATAAAGGTATAAAAATGAAGTATACATCGTGAGCCCATAATATTAAGCTGAGCTGTAAATGGATATGGTCGACAATTTCTTTGAATAACTCCCTATAGTTGCAGAATGCTGGACTGTGTTATTTATTTTTTTGGATACCAGGGATTGAACTCAGGACCTTGTGCTTGGCAGGCAAGCACTTATTCCACTGAGCTATCTCCCTACCAAGAATGGTTATTATAAAGGTCGCAAATGTTGGAGAGGATGTGAGGAGAAGGGAACACTTCTCCACTGCTGGTGGGAATATGGACTGCTTCAACTATTGTGGAGATCAGGATGGAGACTCCTCACAAAACTAGGACTGGAAATCATATTCACACCGGCTATCCCCATACTGGGAATTTTCCCAGAGGAACTGAAAATACGATATCGTAGTGATATATGTGTACCTACCAAAATCTTGGAAACAACGAAGATGCCCATCACATGAGGAATGGCTAAAAAATATGTATTTATGTACAATGGAGTATTACTCAGGTATAAAAAATGATAAACTTGAAGCATTTATATTTAAGTGGATGTCACTTGATCATATACTCATAAGTGAAATAAACCAGACACACATGTACAAATATCCTATAGTCTCCCTTGTATAAGAAATCAAAAGGAGAAATACAAATAGAGTGGTAAAACTACATCTAAAAAGAATTTAGTCAGATAGGGTCAATTGTACTGCACATGTTGAAGTTTAATAATCAGCTTCTCTTCTGGATGGTTAACAATCTAAGTTTTCAGATCAACAATTGGAGAAATAGAAGGGCTGCAAGGTCAGCCAACATTTTGGCCCTAGCCTTTCAAGGTCAATGAAGACGCAGGACATAGGAGAACCTGTACTGTAACATCATGGAACTCAATTGTGCCCCAAATTTTCTGATCAAGGAGATTATGGAGCCACAGAGAAATGTGATCAATGATCTATAGTGTGCCTAAGGAGAGTCACACAGAGAGAAAACTTTCTCTCAGGCTTTGACAGAGAGCAAAATGGTCAAGCAATGACCGTGACTCATCCACATGGCTGACACTGACAAAGGATCTACAGAGTGAGGTACAGGGTTAAAGGATAAACCCTGAAGGGACTTCCTGACCTTATGAGACACAATAGTTACGTTTTTTGTTATATAGGTCTTGCTTTATCTTGGTCATAACAATCCAGCAGAAAAGTATAAAAATTATATATATAAACCAAGGCTATAATAGTGGGCTGAGCTGTGGATGGGCTCTAATCAACAACCTCTTTGGATAAACCACTATTATTGTGGACTGTTGGATTGTTTTGGCATGTTTCACCTAATTCAAGCACTTATAATAACTGAATGACAATGGAACATCCATCTTTCACAGGACTAAACAAAAGGGCATGGGATGCAGGGAAAGAATCATTCTGTGTTTGTATAAACTGTATAGCTAGGATAGATATCCAGTGCTTTGGTGTAATTCTATGAGAAGAAATATATGCACTAATGTGTTTGGACAGGATATCCTGTCTGCTTCTTTTGATATGGATAACCACTGGGAAGAACAGTGCAAAAATTATTAGTTATTGAAACTGTAGTATAACTTAGCTTTGGAAAAAAAGATATGTATACGGCTACATTCCCCTAATTCATTGATCAGAGGCATCTGCTCTAATAGTATTTGTGCATGGAGTATCATGTATGCACCTTGTGCAACAGAAGGCCAATATGAAAACAATGAGGAATGTATACATTGTTGAATCTGTCCTACTGATTTGTTTTGGAACTCTCTCATTGGCACTTGTTCTTCAATAAAAAATAAAAAATAGAAAAGTTCATAATGAACCAATTACTATGAGATAATAACAAAAAATAAAAATATTAGAGCTCCCTAGGGGGCACAAAATTTAGCCCAGTAGCAAGCAAAACGTGCTTGGGCAAGGACACTAATAATTCTCAAAGTAAGGCACACAAGTAGCCCATACACAAATGAAAAAGTGTTCAATTACTGATTAAAGTGGAAATGAAAAATCATAGCCACAATAGAATATCAACTCATATCTATTGGAATGTATACGATGAAAAAGATCAATGTAAGTCATGGAGAGGATGTTAAAAAATAAGAAAATTGTAGAATACTGCTGGCGGAAATGTGAATTAGCAAGTAATGGAAAACAGTACACTGGTTTTTTTTTTTTTTTTTTTTTTTTTTTTTTTTTTTTTTTCTTTTTGGTCTTACTATGCCGTTCAGGCTGGCCTTAAGCTCAGTTTGTACCTCAGGTTGGTTTTGAGCTCACAACAATCCTCCTGCCTCAGCCTCCCAAGTCCTGGGATTAAAGGCCTGCGCCACCACGCCCGGCTTTTAGTACATTGGCTTTTGAAACACATCAGCTAAGATACAGAACAAACCCAAGTTCGTTCTATATAGAGCTGTATAGAGTAAAACTGTATAGATGGAAAATAGTATAGGTGCATGATGAACAATTACTCATACAAAGAAGAACAAAATCCCACAATTTGGAGCAACACTGAGGTACCTGGAATTCACAATGCCAAGTAAAATAAACCAGACATAGAAGATGCTGTCATTTTTTATATGGACACTGGAACTCATAAAAATTGAGAGTAAAATATAATTACAAGTAGGTAGGAATGGTGAGATGTTGATTAAAGATACATAGACAAGAGGAATGCATAGTGAAATCTGTTGTACAGTAAAATTATTATGGTTATATATTAGTATAGTATAAAATTACTAAACTATATATTTAAAACTTGTGAAGATAGATGATTTAAAATGGTCTGACCATAAAAATAGTATCTTGAAGGAATGAATATGCTAATTAGCTTCATTTAGACATTCTGCAATGTACACATATGTCAAAGTGTCATGTTTAATTCAGTCATGGTCATGCATGCTGTAGCCCCAGAACTTGGGAGGCTGAGGCAGGATGATTGCTATAAGTTTGAGGCCAACCTTGACTACATAATGAGTTCAAGGCCAGCCTGTGCTATAAAGTGAGAATTCTCCTCAAAAAGGGTAATTTTTGATGCTACAAACATATATATTCTTTATTTTTAAATTACAAATTAACATTTTAAAAGCCCACTAGTAACATGATGGTTAATGCGGAAAGACTTACTGCTTTTTTCCTGAACAGAGAATGAGATAAAGGGGGATACTCATCCCGCCCCTTCAACACAGTTGCTAGAACTACTAGTCAGTGAAATAAATAAGAAAAAGAAGTCAAATACATTCAGGTCAGAAAGACCCAAAACTATCCTTTTTTGTCAGTGACATGATTATTGCAGGAAACCCAAAGAGATCAACAATAGAACCCTAGAACTAAAAGCAACTATAGGAAGCTCAGAAGGCAAGGTGAGCATGCCAGTGCGTTGCAGCGTACTACCCCTGGGTACTCACACATTGAACTTTACAACATAGTACCTACCACTTACAGTCTGTCAATTAGAAAAGAGAAAGGAATATTTTGGTGGTATAAATCTGGCCACACTTTAGGTTTTTATTTTTAATTTTTTAAAAGAATACAAAATGGTAAAAAAAAAACATGAGAGGAATGCAAAATTTTATTAAAGAAAGTAGTAGGAATTAAACAATGGTCATTATACTGCATAACATTATCCTCAAATTAGTTATTTAGGTTACGAGATATAAACCTGAAAAGTTGTTTTAAAAAGTCATAAGAAATTACAAAGAAAAAAATTGGTAACTTTGAGCATCAATAGCTCCTTTCAATAGGCCAGTAGAAATCAGCAGTTCAATTATTCAAGCTATACTGCACACATACGTGAGTATATCTTTTTCCTTTTTCTTTTTTTATCTCTTCTCTCATCTCAGACTTTCCATGTTACTGAACAGATTTTTTCCCTTTCACAGTATATATTGTATCCTTCAGATCGTATTTACTCGTTCAGGTTCCCACACGAATGAGACAATACAATGTTAGTACATGTGAGTCTGATTTATTTCACTTACGAACACAGACTCTAGTTGCATCCATTGCCTTATGAAAGCTTTGAATTAAAAAACAAGCTTTAAATTTGCCTTATTTTTATACTACATTGTGTAAAATTACCATATTTTTTATCCATTCCTTAGTTGAGGAATATTTTGGGTTCTTTCCAAGATTTACCTATAACAAATTATGCTTCTATAAATATGGGTGTTTTTTAGATAGTTCTGGCTGGCCTTGAGCTCACTCTGTAGCCCATGCGAGTCTCAAGTTTGCGATGACCCCTTTTGCCTCCTGAGCCCTGGGATTCGCACGTGTGACGATGCCTGGCTCACCACACGGTTATAAGACTTTTACATGAAAACTTCACAGTGCTGTTAAAGGAAGCCAAATAAAACTAACACAAACGAAAAACAAACTATACTCATCAAGTAGAATGCTTGATATTAATAACACTTGTTCTCTCCCAGAGGCTGTGCAGATTTAGTGCAGTTTCTCTAGAAATCAGAGCAAGATTTTTGTCAATATATATAGATAAGACTATTTCAAACTTTACTGATAAAGAAAACGAAATTGAAAAGAAAGAAAAGTATCAGTCTACATAATTTCAACATTTACTATGTAGCTACAAGATTATATGCTATTTATAGTAGCATACACATCTATACCAATGAAATAAAACAGAAAAGAAAAACTGCTCACTAAATTTTTCAAATGGTGCCAAACAATTAAAAAAAGAGAAATAGAATCAGAGCACTTGGGCATCAGTGGATTTGGGGCATCCAGGAACGACCTCTGACCCAAGTCTCACAACTTGTACAAAATTAGATGAATTGTAGGCTCACATGTGACTTGCAAGACTATTCAACTTTGAGAAAAAACTGAATTCATATGAAAAAATTCATCAAAAAAGAATTGATAGTTTAGATTGCATCAGGAAGGCAGAGGCAAAGAGATCACCAAGAGTTTGACACCAGCCTGGGTTATGTAATGAGTTAAGGGCCAACCTGATCTGCATATTGAAGCTGTCTCAGAAAGAAAATGAAACAAAACCAAACCATAGAGTGGATATAGTTTACAACTGTGTAACAATTGTAGAAATAATCTTAGTACTATTATATTAGATTTGAACCTATCTTTTAATACATGCTGTTTATTTAATGTTGACTTACATTGACAAAATAATGTTTTTACCATCTTTTATTAAGAATTTTGGGGCTGACACTGACAAAGGATCTACAAAGTGCGGTACAGGGTTACAGGATAAACCCTGAGGGTACCTGTCTCACCTTATGTGATACAATAGATACATTTCTTGTTATATAGGTCTTGCTTTAACTTGGTCTTAACCATCCAGTAGAAAAGTATGAAAAGGAGGTATATAAAGTAAAATCATATTAATATACAGAGCTGTGAATGGCTCAAGTCAACAACTTCTGTGGATAACCCACTACTACTGTGGACTGCTAGACTATGTTGGATTGTTTTGTTGAATTCATGTACCTATAGTATTTAGATACCAGTGGAATACCCATCTCTGACAGGACTACAAAAAAAGGCTACAAAGGAAGGACCATTTTGTATTTGCATATACAGAATAGTTAGGATAGATACATAGCTACTTTTGCTTTACTCAATGAGAAGATTTGTACTAATAGTGTTTGGACAAGATATCCTGTTTGTTTCTTGTATTATGGATAGCCACTAAGAAGATAACACTGTACAATCTATTAATGAAAAAAGTAAATAAATAAAAAAAGAATTTATCTAGGGGCTGGGGAGATAGCTCAGTAGAATAAGTGCCTGCCTGGCAAGTGCAGGATCCTGAGTTCAATCCTGGTACTGGAAAAAAAAGAATTTATCTAGTATTTGGTTTTCTATAGATACAGATTTCTCTAGCATTTATATGCAAATTTAATCTAATTTTATTCTAAATATGTGAAATATGCAATACTATCATTTTATGGAGGTAAAACTACAGATTAAATCAAATGTCAATTATAAAAGCAGGACTAAAATCTATTTTAGCTCCTAGTTCAATGTAATGTTTTTTGACAACATGGAATGAAGGACTGTATTCCAAATCAGGTCAGGTCAGGCAATGAACCCTTGTGACATTCCAGGTATTCTACATACAATATACTCTCACATTTATTCCTCTTAGTAATCCTTTCAGTCATATTGATTCCATTATATGAATTAGATATTTAAATTTTAATTAGGTAGTTTCTCCAGGTTATATTACTGAGTCAGGATATAAACTCTAATTACTCTGACCCAAAGCCCATGCATTCCCTTTGAGCAAAAGTATGGAATGAGAAAAAAAATGAAGACTTCTAATGAACAGGATGGCAAATGGAAAGGTATGAGGTTGATGGAGCATTGTGATGCTCTTTGCTTTCTGTAATTTCCCTGATAAGCTTCTGTCCTGAGTTTCTCAAACTTTCCCTCTCGCTATCTTCTAAACCCAGTCTTGCCTTCCTAGTCTTGTATCTGTCAGTCGCTTGGGCTTCTACTTCAGGGCCATCCCCAAGCATCAGGGGGAGGAGGAGAAAATAAGGACTAAAGGAGGGAGTTGTGCAATAAAGGAATCCTTCCTAGCTTGGCAGAGTTTCCTGACTATGGAAGCAAGGGAATGGGAAATTTCCATAACTTATTTCTTTGTCCAGTTGTCTTTCACATGCGGTCCCTAAATGTCCTTCTAATCTACCTAGCCAACTCAGGAGAAACCTGATGAATCAATGAAATCTAGGAAAAAAAGTGAGTAGATTCTATTACCTGCTAATTCCTCTTCAACTGATCAATTCTTCAATGCTTTCTTTATTTCTGTCCAATACATTCATTTTGCTGTTCCTCTCTACACCTATTAAACCTTAACCTTAACATTTGGTCTATATCTGGTCTATTCTGTCAACACTTAAACCACCATCACTGTTTTTGTCTTTTCTACTCATACTTGGTCCTTTGGACTGACTCTGTCTACCCATCCTACATTCTTTATCATTTCCATCCCTTAGTCTGCCAAATTTTCTGCCAAATCTATTTAGATTCTCTGTTAAAAATCATTTCCACCCAAATCCCTTTTCACATTCTGCCTTCACTACATTTCCTTCCTATCCTCTGCTATTTATTCATTCTGCCCATGCCATAATTTCCTCTATTTTCACAGCCCATCCATCCATCCATCCATCCATCCATCCATCCATCCATCCATCCATCCAGACATTATTATACTTTTTCTTACTCAGCAACAAATGTAGGACTTTTAAAAGTAAATTAAAGAGGAGAGAAAGTTATGCCAGTGAATGATCTATGTTTGCAAAGTATGGGTAGTTTTGGAGGGGTGATAAGTAGAGCTGAAACATGAAAGATAAATAAGAATTTTTGGAAGCCAAGTGGGCATTTAGATGAACAGAAAATATGTGCTAAGTCACAGAATGAGAGAACACCTTAGCATATTTGAAAAAAGGACAGTGGATCATTACTAGATCTTTGTGTAAGATTTAAAATAAAGTATGTTTTGATACCTTACTGGAGGAGCTTGTATGTGTTCTTTAAAATTGAATACTCTTGTGGTCAGGAATTCTGTATAAATGTCACTCTAGAAATAAGTAGAGGTTAAACTGATTATAATTAAGACTTATGTAAGAAAGACCAAGTAAAAGGGTGTTCAAATAACTAAATAAATAAATAATAAGAAGATGGTATAAAGCACTAGTGGGAAGACAGTATAATATAGCACAGGGGAAAGGTACAGATAAGAGAGATAATTAAAGAAATAATTTAGCTAGGATTTGAAATATCTATGAGTGAGATATACAGTGGGAGGTGGGTGAGTATAAAAGATCAAGATAACTTCCAGATCTTGACATGGAAAATAAGCCCATTTGATATAACAGGAGCATACTAGGCTTTGGAAATATTTTCTAGATACATTGTATTTGGGAAGCCTACGTGGTATTCAAGGTTATGTCCACTCCTTGCTATTCCGCTTCACCTACATAATGGCTTATTGATAGCAAGGAAGCATTACAGCAGCGATGGAGCAGCCAAATGATGTGTGGGCCCTCCCAGCTTTGTGGGCGCAGCAAAGAGGAATCTCGCCAAACCTGTGTCGGGGAGAAGATGGGAAGAAGGGTGATTAATGTGTCTGTGAAGAGATGGTATCTAAGCCACAGCTGGGAGGCTACACAGGAGTACGTGTTCACGGAGACTGTGGCATACACAGTGCAATGAGATGACACAGTGTGTGTGTTCAGAGATTTGGGGTCTCACATACAAATGTGGACTATTGCAGCAGGTAACCCTTTGGTTAAAGTGGTAGTAGATCTTGAAGCATTTATAGACTTTGTTAAATAGTTTGAATGTTTTATGTAGGTAATGAAGAGTTATGAATAGGTTTTACATAGAGGAGAAAAATGATTATATTTGAGCATTTGGAGAGACTATTTATAGGAGCTCAGATGTGGAAGGCTAATATTTTTAACAGTTACAGAGCGCCAAGTATGAAGGTAGAAAGGGTCACAAGATAAATGAAAATTCCAAGCACAAGTGAACAAAAAGCAGGCAGGAATTAAGGAGAAAGTTTGAAGGTTAAGGCCATGAAGGAAAATTGTTTTAGGTTCTCATTTATGAGGCTGTGTATTATAGAAATAGCAACTTAAACCTTGAGGTGCGAGAAAAGATATTTCACTGCCACTACATAATGAACTCTTTAAAGACCTTTATTAAGCTCTTTTGTATTATGAGTATTATAGTCCCTCCTTCATGTCACCTGAATGGTTTTTTGAACCTTTGAGACTCTGATTTCCTAATGTTCTAAACCACAACTTATCTACCAAGAACTTCTAAACAAATAGTGCTTGATTGATCCTACCTACCCTTCAGTCTTCACACTATGACTGTGTAGGACCCAGGGTGGAATTCACCCTTTATTTATATCAACAGCTGTATGGAAATGCTAACCTCTATTCCATATTAGATCTAGAAAAGCATTTAAATTTTGTAAGGGAAAATTTGATCTCTGATATCAAGATAAAAAGGGTGTTCTATGGGTTAATATTCATGATAAAAAAATGTGCTCTACCTTCCTTCTTAGAACAACTTCAGAACCGATTGAATTTTTAGTCTTTCTGTCACCCAGAAGTTACTTTCTAATTTGATTTTAAGGTTGATTCCAGATTCCCTTTTAAAATTCTGGGGTTTTAGAATTTTCTTCCTATACTTAATATGACTTTTAGTGCCCTATTTTGGAAGCACCATGAATGTAAATGAGTGTATCACTAATATAAATCCAGGACATACCTTATAGTCCCTCCTTCATGTCACCTGAATTTTTTTTGAACCTTGAGACTCTGATTTCCTGATTCCACTTCTTACAATCTATTTGATACCATAAGAATCACTTAACTTCTCTATACCTTAGTTGTTCCTTAGGTGTTAAGTGAGGCTGCTGCCAGTACTAACTCAGGTTTTGTACTGAACATCTAGAAGATCAAGTTAATTAACACTGCAAACATGTATAATAATATCTCAAATAATAGTGCATAGTAGCTGTATTACACATGGTTGGTATCTCCCCATTCCCTGCAAAGTCATGATCTAGCTTATGAACAACTCACTTTATGAAAGATCGGAGTACCTTATTACTATCATGTTTTTACTATAAAAAGTAATGAATTTTTCCTTCTTGCTTTTGTAGAAGGCCAAAGGAGAGACATTCAGACCAACCAGTGTCACTTTTCCTAGTGTTTCTTAATAAATGCTTTCCTAAGGGCCAGAAAAGACATTATTTCCAAGTGAAAGACATCTACTTTTGTCCATGTTTGCTTAGGTAATCAATCACCTCAATGTTCAATTACATTCATTAAATATATTTTTCTTATCAACATATGCCCCCTAGAAATTAGGTTCTTGCTGCTGCCTCTCAAAACATCCACTATCATCTCCTGAAGACCAGTGGACAGGACTGATGCAATGGAGTGGAGGAACCACAGTGGCAGAGTGAGAGAGTTTGTGTTGCTGGGCTTCCCAGCCCCTGTGGCAGTGCGGGTGCTACTGTTTTCCTTCTCTTTTCTGGCCTACGTGTTGGTGCTGACTGAAAACGGACTCATCATCGTGGCAATCAGGAGCCATCCCGCCCTCCACAAGCCCATGTATTTCTTTCTGGCTAATATGTCCTTCTTGGAGATCTGGTATGTCACTGTCACTATTCCCAAAATGCTTGCTGGCTTCATTGGGTCCAATAAGAAACATGGACAGCTAATTTCCTTTGAGGGCTGCATGACACAGCTTTACTTTTTCCTGGGCTTGGGCTGCACTGAGTGTGTCCTTCTTGCTGTTATGGCCTATGACCGCTATGTGGCCATCTGTCACCCTCTCCACTACTCTGTTATTGTCAGCAGCCGGCTGTGTGTGCAGCTGGCAGCTGGCTCCTGGGCCGGAGGCTTTGGAATCTCCATGGTCAAAGTTTTTCTTATTTCTCGCCTCTCTTATTGTGGCCCCAACATTATCAATCACTTTTTCTGTGATGTCTCTCCACTGCTCAATCTCTCATGCACTGACATGTCCGTAGCAGAACTCACTGACTTTATTCTGGCCATTTTTATCCTGCTGGGGCCACTTTCCGTCACTGGGGCTTCCTACATGGCCATTACTGGTGCTGTCATGCGTATCCCTTCAGCTGCTGGACGCCACAAAGCTTTTTCTACCTGTGCCTCTCACCTCACTGTTGTAGTCATCTTCTATGCAGCCAGTATCTTCATCTATGCCCGGCCTAAGGCACTCTCAGCTTTTGATACGAACAAGTTGGTCTCTGTACTCTATGCTGTCATCGTACCACTGCTCAATCCCATTATTTACTGCTTGCGTAACCAAGAGGTTAAAAAAGCCCTCCGCCGTACTCTGCACCTTTACCAAGGCCAGGATGCTAACTTCAAGAACTCTGGGAGGGACAAGTAGGAAGGAGGTATGAGGTCTAAAAAAAATGCTATTAAATTTGAGATCAATATCTTCTATGAAGCTAGTGAAGTTCTTAGGGCCTAAATTAGGCACTAAAGTTCCAAAGATACATCCTATAATTAGTCTGAGAAGAAGAAGAGGGGTGAATTTCAACCTAGAAGTTGGATTTCTGCAGAACGCAGCCATAAACTACAGGACAGAGGCTGGCTCAGTATTTTTTGGCACTGTTGTGATTTACAAAGACTCAGTTCATTTCAAGCAAGCACAGCCTATATTAACAAAAAGCAACTCGAGACTTTTTAGAAAATTGTATTTGGTACAGAGTCTCACTACACAAATCAAACTTGTAATGATCCTCCTATTTTTAGCCTAACCAGCACTGGGATTACAGGTGTGCACCACCAGACCCTGATTCTGTCACCAGCTCCGAGCACCCAGGGGTGAGGCTGGTACAGCACGCAGTACCAGAGATCGAATCCTCGTTCCCGTGCTTGCCTAGGCAGGAACTTAGTCCATTGAGCTATAATGCCAGCCCTTCAACTGGAGACTTCTTTTTTCCCCATAATTTTATTGAAGAACAAACAGCAATGAGACAGTTTCAAATCAAATTAGTAGAACAGATTCAATAATTAATACATTGCATATTGTTTTCTTAGTGGTTATTTGTTGTACAAGGTGCAGACATGATATTCTACTTACAAACACTATTAGAGCAAATCCCACTATTAATTGAATTAAGAGAATGTAGCTATATACTTATCTTTTTTTCAAAGCTGATTTATAGGACAGTTTCAATAATTAATACTTTTTACATTGTTATCTTCCTAGTGGTTATCCATAGTACAAGAAGCAGACAGGATATCCTGTCCAAACACTATTAGTGCAAATCTTTATTCTTGTAGAATTACATGAAAGTAGCTGCATATTTATCCTAATTATTCAATACATACAAATACAAAATGGAACTTGCTTTGCATCCCCTTTTTTATTTACTCCTGTCAGGGATGGGTATTCTATTGGCATTCAATTATTATAGGTGCTTGAATTCAGCAAAACACTCCAACACAGTCCAGCAGTCCACAGCAGTAGTGGGTTATCCATAGAAGTTGTTGACTAAAGCCTTCTACAGCTCAGCATATTAATATGGCTTTAGTCTATATACCTTTTTTATGCTTTTTTGCTGGATGGTTAAAACCAAGATAAAGCAAGATCTATATAACAAGAAATGTAACTTTTGTATCTGATAAGATCAGTCAAGTCCTCTCAGGGTTTACCCTGTAACCCTGTACTGCACTTTGTAGATCCTTTGTCAGTGTCAGCCATGTGGACCAATTGGCTCTCTGTGAAAACCTGTGAGAAAGTTTTCTCTCCATGTGATTCTCCTTAGGCACATTATAGAGCAATGATCACATTCCATTATGCTTCATAATCTCCTTGATCAGAAAATTTGGGGCACAACTGAGTCACATGATATTACAGTACAGGTTCTCCTGAGTCCTGAGTCTTCACTGACTTTGAAAGGCTAGTGCTAAAATGTTGGCTGACCTTGCAGCCCTTCCATTTCTCTAATTTTTTGATCTGCAAACTTCAGTTTTTAACCATCCAGAAGAGAAGCTGATTATTACCCTGCAACATAAGCAGTTCAATTTACCCTAAGTATCTGTCTAAATATCAAACATCTTAGGCATAATGTGTTACAGATATTTTCCATCAAGTATTGATGTATTGAATTTTAAGTTCTTACAGACTATGAGGAAATAAAATTTAAAAAATAGTACTTTACATGTATTATTACACAGAAATTTAGAAATCTAACTATATATAGCCTTGTAGCAGAACAGTCCTGGAACAGTTTTTTTTTTTGTGTCTTTTTTTCATTTATTACCCAAAGAAAAACAATTTTCTACTTGTGAGACAGTATGGTAATAATTGTTTTGTCATGACAGGAGGTATAGATTTAGTGGACCAGAATGACAGGCATTCCAAGCATGACCCTTCTGTTGCACATTGCTATCTTCAGCGCAGTTGCTTGGTTCACAGGTATCAGTGTATAGTAGGGTTGAGAATCCTACTATTTAACTGCTACATTAAAAAACCTGCTGATGTTTCTCAGGATCATTGCCTTGCCCATCTTGTGTGTACAAATGTATGGCTTTGTCCCTGTCCTGTTTCCCAGCTTTTCTCCTTACCCTCTCCTTATTGTACAATCCTCAAGTTCTGGAGACTTCTTGATGAGATCTCTTTTAGACATAGGCTCCTGACTATAACTTATAAGTTAAATGGTACGTAATTGATGATTATTCTGATGTGAGTTGCAAAGAAAAAAGGTGAGATATTAAGAATTTTTTGTGTTGACAATGTGTTGCCTCTTAGATAACAAGATTTTTCTAGCCTCCTTTATTTATGGGTGTTAATGTCCACATTCAATTAGTGACTAAGTGCTGTTGTTTACTTAATCTTCCAACTCAATTATAATTATACAGATCATAGGGACACAATCACATTTGCTTACATGTCATTTTATTATCCCTCACACCTAGTGGTACAATGAGAGGTACGAACTGGCTCAAGAATTCATAAATTTCCAGAAGAATATTGTGCAATTTGTTTGTCAAATCCTAAAAATACTGACACTCCAGATTTTAAAATTTGTGTAAATATGTTTTTGTGTGTAATGACAAAAACTTGAAAATATTCTTAACTTCAAGGCATTGTTTAAGAAAATTGAAGTTCTTATGTGAAGTGGTATATCATGAAGTTGTTAAAATAACATCATCTAAATAGGGTTAATTTCAGAA